>JAQFXP010003451.1:0-12511 GCA_034693685.1 Belba bartosi | reverse complement strand
AGAGAGAGAGAGAGAGAGAGAGAGAGAGAGAGAGAGAGAGAGAGAGAGAGAAAGTTGGCATTAGTTGAACGCATAATTCAATAAAAAAAAGTTCTCAAGCATTCCAATTGATAGCGGATAGCGGAATAAAAGTTTTTTCGAGTATAAAAAAGCATTCACTCAAATAAAAACTTTTTTTCACTAATAATTCATTGCATTGCCTGTAGTCTGTAGTCTAATTCAAGATATTTTTCACATTCAGAGTTTGAGTCTCAGTTTAAAAAATAGTTTTGTTTAGAAATAAGTTAAACAAAAATAAATTTCTAAGCAATCATACAATTTAGAGACAGTCAGACAACTGTCGCATAAATTCCATTGAATTAAAAGTTTTTGACTTTAGTCTTAAAATATAGATTAAGAACTGATATACTGATGTATTAGTACTTTATTATAGTATATAATTTCAAAAATAAAATAAATTTATTCCTTAAGTATATATTAAATGCGAAAAGTTTTGATACACTTCTGGTGCTGAATATTTCCGTTGTAAATGAATTGAGAATAGTTTGGTTACGCTTAAGGTTAGGTAGAAAATAGCTATGGAAGGGGTGGGTGCGGCACAAATGCTCTGTTTGTATGTATAAGAACTTTTTGTTGTTACTGACAGTGAATTTCTCTAATCTAAAACAGTTAGTCATGCATTCAATTGAGTCTTTTTCAAGAATTTTATATTTTTTCCTTGGTTTTTTTTCTTTAACTTAATTTTTATGCTTATTATCATTTAGTCATTTATTTTCTAATATTTTTCTTAATTTATTGCTTAAGAGAAAGAGGTTCGACATTAACCTCTTTGACTGAACTTGAATTTTTCATTAAATTCGCCTTTGGTTAACACAATTTACTTTAAATTGTTTTTTTATTAATTTTTATTTTGTTTTGTTTTCTATTAATATTGTGACACTTTTTAAACTTTTGAATTATTAAATTAATTTTTTAAAATGATTTTTTATACCTATTTAAGATTAAAGTTTGTTAACATTTTTTAAAAACAATTTAATTTTATTGTTTATTATTACAAATAATAATTTATTGATGTCCTAAAAATAATATGCGCGATTAAAGTCGGGAGTAGCAAAAATATATAAACGAATTAAGTTGAAATGTTTTTAATTTTAAATTTAATTAATAAAAATTAAAAATATATTTGATTTTAATTAAATACAATAAATTATTATACTTGTTAATTATTATCAGGATCTCAGATGGTTGGCCAATCCAAAGGAGGACTAGGGGAAAGATTTTTTTAAATGTTCAAAAATCTATATAATTATAATGCAATTTAAATAAACCTAAATTGAATTTAATACTAATTTAGTGAAAATTTTTTAACTTTGGCAAAAAACCTAAAAATTTTGGCTTTTTTATCATACATTATAAATATTATTTTTTTAAAATTTTACTTGCGGAAATTTATTAATTAAATGTATTTATTAATAAATTAATTATTTAAATTTATTTAAAAATTTATTTATTTATAAATTATTTATTAATGAATAATTAGTTAATATTTGTTAAAAATAATTTAAATTGTATAATTTTCAATTAAAGTAATTGAAAGTTAAACAATACTTGAAATTTTTATATTGAAATATTTATGAAATCTAATCATACTTTTAATAATACCTATACTTTGTGTTACAAAACACAGCTTTTATATTATTTTAAGATAAGAATAGTATTTGATATCTTGTTTTTGAGCTAAATATAAATTGTTATATATGTATTAGCTGTAATGGGAAACAATCTAATATAAACTGATCAAGATAAGAATAACTAAAATTCCAACGTTTATACAATGTTTCAAATTTTAGATTATTGTTTGGAAATAACAAAAAATAAAGTAAAACTAATTATTAGAAAAGAAACAAAAAACTATTTTTAGGTTAATTAGTCAAAATTTTCTCAACTCTTTAAGTAAAATCTTGTTTTAAAATATCTTACCAATATTTAAACTTAACTTCATATTTTTAAAAATTTAAATATAAGCAAAATTTTTAAAAATAGATAATTTCTAAATTTACTCTTTTTAAAATATTTAATTAGAAAATAATTATTTAAAAATTTTAATTATTTATTAATTATTTGTTTTTAAATGTCAAAAACCTCTCAATTAGTGGAAAACAATAAATATTTAGTAAATAACTAAAAGTTGTTATCAAATAGTTTTAAAAAATAACATTTAAAACAATAAAACTCTCATTATATACAATTACAAAGTATGCTAATTAACATTGTTTAATTAAAAAACAATTTAAAAGTAAATTAATGTCAAAACAAATACCATTTTCTATGCATTCTTATTGTTCTAAAAAACAACAAAATTATCTGGTTAACTAATTTCCAAAATAAAAAATCAATTAAAAAAATAAGATTAAAAATAATATATTTATAATATATTGCATATCTAGCTTAAAATTATTACATAATCTATAAAAAAAGTGATTTTTAAACCACTTTTCTCTAAATGTATTTTTAATAAATCAATAAATAAAGAAAAAAAAATTTCGCAAATTGAAAAATATCCGAAATAAAAATTATTAGTTATTATAAATGGATTTTTAAAAAGAGCAAACACTTCTCGGCGTTAAACAAAAAAAAATAATATAAAAAAATGTTTGAAAAAAAATCGGCTTAAATTAACTCTTGAAAAATCTGATGAGGAAATCATTTTCAGATCTTAACATCCCTTCATTTGATGAGTTAGCGGTAAAAAAAAGTCGTATAAAAACGTATAGGAAATACAGCTTTAACTCCGAAACCGTATAATATATTACACCTTTACTCAGGTATTAATAAATATCTGAACCTTACAAAAAAGAGTCGTTTTGTAATTAAAAACTTTATAACCCATTAATAACTCGGCGAAGATCTGGAGTGAGTGGAGAAGAGCTGAGCAAATATTTTCGCGCATATATTATCAAAATATTATATCTATATAATATATATACTTGTACATATTTTTTTGTTTTTTTAATACATGTATTTCGAGTTTTCGCCTCAAGAGTTAACGTGAATTGAATTGAGAAGAAAAAGAGATATAAAACGGATAGTCGAGTGAAAATAATTTAGTATTTATAAGTACTTATGTAATGAGCGTATTCTCAGACAAACCTTATTTTTTCTTTCTTTCAATTGCTTTACTATGCGATTAAAAAACGCATTTTTCCAAATGATGAACAGATATAGTGATAGATATTACAAACACTACTATTAAAGTCAAAGTTTTTTCACTACAAAATCTTTACGTTTAAAATAATATAATTTTTTGAAAATATTATGAAAACAGTTAATGTGTTGAGGAAAACGGTTTCTGAAAAACCACCCAAAGACTCAAATGTTGAATCTTCTAACATTTGAAACGATTGAGAGCTAAACAAAAGTGAAGTTGAATTAAGGAAAAATAAATTATTTTTGAATATAAACAAGATTTTAGTGCAAAAATTTGCAAAATATTTGCACTACTCAACAGAAATCTATTTTTAAATTAATTTGTAAACTCGAGTTGGGTTTGATTCTGACTGGCAATGAAGTAATTGTTATGACATAACAAACAGTTGTATTCATTAGATGTGTTCCGAGAAATATAATTCACTTTCTATTTCTTACATTTTCTCGCATTTATTCACTTAAACATAATTCAAATTTTAATTTTTACTCAAATATTAACTGAATAACTAAATACACAACCTTGGTAAACATTTAAAATGCTGCTGTTTCTATTAATAAACAAGTTTATAGTAAGGTTAATATTGTCGTTGAATTGAAGTTAATTTATTGCTTAAATTGCAAGTTAAGATTGTATTCAATAGACTATTATTCTAAAATTTATTTATATTCTGCAGATTCTTAATATACAAAAGCAAACAATTTGAATAGAAATATCCAAAATTATGGAATGTTTTGTATTCCTTACACTTTGCGATATTTTATTATAAACATTAATTGCAATCAATTTTAAAATTATTTTGGTTTTGTATAAATTGTTAAACCATTTAGCTTGACACTAGAGTTGCAATAATCTTTTACAAAGCAAAAAAAATTAATAAATTCTGTTTTTTAATAACAAGTTAATAAATATTGTACTAATAATAATAGAAATACAGTATACTCCGCATATAATCACTGCATATGCAAAACACCAAACGTTACAAATAATGTTATTAATGCATCGGTTATAATCATTTTTGGCTATAATCACTTAATTTACCATGCACCAACGTGGTGATTATAAGCGGAGTATAATGTATAATAATATTATTCTTTAAAATTATTTTAAAAATTATTAACATCTAAATTATTCAAGGTGTTAGAATAAAATACAAAAGTCAATTGATAAAACATATTTAAAAAACAGATCGAAAAGCTGATTAAATAGATTTTGAAGATAATTCTTATAATAAGAGCCAACACTCTTATATAGTCAGTTAAGCACTTATTTATCTGATTAAAGATATTAAAGTAATTAGAGTTCCATTCAATTAGTGTCAGAAATAATTTGCATAATTAAGAGTTGTTATAATGTTTAGGTAAAAAACAAACCTAACTATCATTATGTCAAAACAAAGTGGCAAAATTTGCATAACAATTTTAATAGATTATATATTTTAAATTTTTGGTATTTGGCTTGTTATTATTATTTGATTCATTTTTTAAACAAACTTGAATTTTAAGCTTGTTTTAATTTAAGATTTTATTAAAATTTTTTTATTGATTATTGCAAATAGTTTAATATAAAATCTTGCAAGAAAAAATTGGTTCCTAAGTCATAATCTGAACATCATTATTAAAAACATATTAATATGCAATTTTTTTATATTTACATTAAATTTTTTTCTATAACAAACTAGTTAAAAGTAAAAACCTGATATATTGTAATAAAAACATTTTGTTAAATTGGTAAAAGTAAAAATCTTAATTAATTAAAAAAATTAATTTGTTTTTGCCCAATTTTGTTTTTTAATTTTTATAATAAATTTTTTTATAGTAATAAATTATTAACATAATTAAGATTAACAATAATAATTGTGTATTTAATCAAATATTACTTTATATATTGCATAAGAAAATAATGTTTAATAAGAGCTATTATTGTTAAATTATTGTTATTTCTAATAAATAAAATATTCTTGTTACTTTTTAGTTATAGCTTCAAGGAAAGGTGGAGATGTGCAATCAGGTAATGGAAATATATAATAATTGTAAGTTAAATTTCTAATAAATATTTTAAATATAAAAATTTAAGTCAGTTCATCAAGCAAATAATTGACTGTAAAAATGTATATTTCATTTAAACTGATTGAATCAGTCTTTTGATTGAGTTATCAGATAAACAATTATTTATTTTGATTTCACTAAAGATTAGACAAAGTTATCAAACATTTATTGATGGCATTTAAATTTTAGATATAAGTGATGTAAACTCATAACTATTATGTAAAAAAATTGATAGACACTTTAGGCGTAAACATGCAAAACAGTGTTAATTCAATGATTAAAATGTGTTTTAAGATTGTATCAATTGATTATCAATCAGTTAAATGTTAAAATTACTTTTTATAACGTTTTGACTAACTGTCTGATTATTATTAGAGATTTATCTATAAACAAACTGACAGATTAGAGCACAATATTTGTGCAAATTTTATTGAAATATAAAAATTAATTTTTAAACAATAAACAAACGTTAAATTAGTTTCATTAGATTATTTATAAACAAGCCAAAACTTACCAAGGTTAGTCTCTTTTTAGTTTTGTATTTAAAATTTGATTTTATAAACTTTATTTTAAAGTTATTATTTATTAGCTAAAAATTTTTATCGAATATAAATCAAAATTGTCTTTAAAGGACTATTATTGATATTTTTTCGACGGGATTAATTATACTAGCATTATAGATCTTATCAAAAGACACCTTTTTGCCGTTGGAACCATATTTTTAAAAAATTTAGTTTTTGAGTTATTCAATATCAAAATTTTGATTTCAATGGGAATTTAGCCAAAATTCCAATTTTTAAAAATTAATTTAACCCCCGTTTCCCACTTATTTTCGCGTAAATTTTTTTTTGAACAATCTACTAAGAATAAGAAAATTTTTAAACTTGGTTTCAAAGTGTGTCCACGAAATTTTTTGTATTTTTTAAATATATTTTTTATATTGCAAAGACATGTGGACTAACTAAGACTGGACCAGCAGGCATTAGTGACGTATTGCCGTAATTCAAGTTATTAAAGTATGCAAAACTTGTAGGAGTTTTAGAATAAGTATTAGAATCAGAGTCAGAGTCAGAATCAGTCAGTTTTAGAATCAAAATCTCGTGAACTCTATTGGAAACCCAGTTTAAAGCTCTAACTCTGATTCTGTCTCTGATTCTAATACTTATTCTAAAACTCCTACAAGTTTTGCATACTTTAATGACTTGAATTACGGCAATACGTCACTGATGCCTGCTGGTCCAGTTTGTGTTAGTCCACATGTCTTTGCAATATAAAAAATATATTTAAAAAATACAAAAAATCTCGTGGACACATTTTGAAACCGAGTTTTAAAACTTTCTTATTCTTAGTAGATTGTTCAAAAAAAAATTTTACGCGAAAATAAGTGAAGGACGGGGGTTAAATTAATTTTTAAAAATTGGAATTTTGGCTAAATTCCCATTGAAGTCAAAACTATGATATTGAATAACTCGAAAATTAAATTTTTTAAAAATATGGTTCCAATGGCAAAAAGATGTCTTTTGATGAAATCTGTAATGCTAGAATAATTAATCCTGCCGGAAAAATATCGATAATAGTCCTTTATATATTAATAAAACAAATTTTATTACAAATAAAATATTCACAGATTAAAAAGTTTGATAAATATTTTCTCAAATAAATAACTATTGAAATAAAATATTAAATATAAAAGGACATTTTTGAAAGATAAAAATCTAAACAAATTTTCATTGAAAGACATATTTTGCCCAAATGTTGAGTGAAATGCAAACTTAAAAAACTGAGTAAAGACGACAAAACAGACGGTTAAACAAAAATAGTTTTCAAAAAATAATTTTCATCTGATTTACTCAAAAAGACTGTCTATTCAATAGTTTAAAACCCTATCTAACCATTAGAGATCGATAGTATGTTTTGACCGTAAAGTAAATTTTTGATTGAGTTAAACATTTGACAGTCAACTGAAAAATGATGTCATTTATCATTAGTCGAATTCATTTATTATTTTTAAACAGACAAGACTAGTGTGACTCTTAGGGATCAATCGATTAAAATTATGATTGATATTCAGCACACTTTCCACATCTCATCGTTTAATGTCAACCAAATTGCTCGAAATTATTCGTAATTTTTATTAGCAATTAGTTTATATTAATACTAATTTCAATAAAAAATATTTTATAAATTCTCACAATTCTAATAATTTACATTCCCTTTGGTTACGATTAATATCAAAAGTTAGAAAAAAAATTAATAATCCTTCAAATGATTGATTGCTAGCTATTAAAATCGATCTTGACAGTAGTAACTAAAAAATTTCAAATTTTATTTTTAATACTTAAAATATTTCTCATTAATTGTCGTTTAATTGTTTTCAAATCAATTAATAGGATATCCGGATTTGAAAACTTTGTTTTAGTTTTTTTGTCATTAAGGAAGACATAAATTAATCTTTTTTTAAGAGTTGAGCCAACAAGTTAGATTTATTCCATAAACTAAAGTACTTTTTAAATAGAAAGATATATTTTTTTAAAAAGCAAAAAGATATTTCAATATTCATTAGATTTTATTACAGTATATGAAACAAATCCACTTTAAAGTTATATTTGCTTTACAGTTGAAACGAGAAATGATCAAGTTTAACTTATTTATTTATAAAGTATGTAAAAATTTAAATCTGAAATATTACCGGTTTATTAATATAAAAATTATTAAAACGTTTTTAAATGTTATTAAATTTAGTTTTTAAATATATTCACCAAAAATTAATATAATTCAACTTTTCAAA
The DNA here is from genome assembly GCA_034693685.1 of Belba bartosi. Classification (NCBI taxonomy): domain Eukaryota; kingdom Metazoa; phylum Arthropoda; class Arachnida; order Sarcoptiformes; family Damaeidae; genus Belba; species Belba bartosi. Next base: position 4,470 of record JAQFXP010003451.1, on the reverse strand, counting down.
AATAATATGAATAATGATTACTGTACTATAAATAGTTTATTTTTAGTTAAAACGTTACTTGTTAAATCGTATTTTGATAAATAAATAAATTTTTTGTTGTAAAACTTTTAGTTTTAAAAAATTTATTATTAGGATTTTAGTGACATTTTTGTAAATGTTATTAAATTTAGTAATCTATATAAAAATTTTTATAAAAGGAATTTTTTTAATAACATAAATTAAATGACAATTAAGTTTATTTTAAAACTTTCATTCATAAATTCAGTTATTAACTCATGTTAAGAGGAAAAATATAACTTATCTATTTCTATATACAGAGTAGATAATGTAATTTAAACTTAAAAATGCGACTAATTTTAGATGAAAATAGAAATAAATTTAGAGTTTAAAGTCATTTCACAAATCAGTCGTAACTTTGTTTGAGAACTTGACTTTAAAATAATGTTTGGCTAAAAATAATAAATTTGGCCGACCAGACTTGGCATAAATATTCATAAAAACATAATTCGTTATAAAATTTGAATTTTTAAAAATATGGAAAATAATGTATAAATAAATTTTAAATTATTTATTTGCAAATTATGTTTAATTATAAATGTAAAATAAATGCAATAATATTGTATTTTACATTAATTATTTATTTAATGCAAGATGCTTTTACTGCTGTTTAAATAAAATAATTATTTTTAATAATATACAATAATACTAAATTCAAAACTATTGCATGATATAATAAAATATTATGTATTAAATATCAAAATAATAAATAGTTTAGTAAAGTTTTAAATATTTATAAAAATCTCCTTGATAATATATATATTATTAGAGGCTGATAAGGTCGGCAGATCCAGGGAAACACAAGGATTTTTCCAAAAATTGTAGCCAAAAATTTAGGGAGTATCAAGGGATTAATATTTTCATAAACGCTTACAAAAACCCATATATTTATTATAAATTTTTGCCTAATTTAACCGAGTCTAAAACAATTAAATTAGCAACAATTTTTAAAAAATTCCCAAATTTGATTTTAAAAAATCAAAAAGTTAAAAGGATATCTTTCCTTGGACCAAATGCTAGGGGGGATAAATACCAATTTCCTCTTCTCAATCTCTATATAAGATATATATTACAAAAAATGTATTTATTTATACTATACTAATACATATTGTATTAATAGTGATAACTGTAATATAAACTATAATGCTACAAACTGTTGTATAAAAATTTGCAAATAAGAAGATACAGAAACTTAATTTTTAACATAGTGATATATAGTCTTAGTTTTAGTAGTAAATAGATTTTATAGTAAAGTTGCTTTGAATACAAATTTCTTCATTTTCATTGTAATAATGAGTGATTAGGAGATAAAAAATATTATATCTTTTGTTTTGTAAATAACTTCCTCTCGAAATATGTTTATAATTATTGATAAAAATGTCAATGACTTTTTGAGTGGTGATTAAAATTAGACAAAAACAATCTTTATTTAAATTTTAAAAACTAAATAAAATAATTATTCGATAAAAATTTATAGTTAAAAATTTTATTAATATAAATATTTAATTTTAATATTTAAACACTTTCTGTAAAATGCGATTTTTTTAAAACCAGTTTAAACAAATATTTTGTAATTTAGCAGATTTTTTTTGCTAAATTAAGTTATTATAAAATTATTAATTACTAAATTTATATGTCAATTTATATTATGATAGAAAATTTTGCTATAAGTAAATTTAAAGTTATTCTAATAGAGCAAAAAATTTGCTTATTTGTATATACATGTATTGTATTGTATATTTGTATTTAAATACAAATTAATCAGAAATTGTGAAGAAGGGGATCAGCCAAAAATCCCCCTGATTTTGAAAATTGGCATTTATCTCCCCTAGCATTTGGTCTGCGAATTGGCCACCTAGCCGATGGGGGCCGGCAAATTTTTACAAGTTTGACCAAAATTAGGAAGTTTTTCCTAAATTGATGCTAAATCCGGTTTATATCTAATTAAATTAATAAATGTTGTTTAAATTCAGTTAAATTAAACAAAATTTTACCATAAATATGTAGACTTTTGAGCGTTTCTGGAAAAATTCCTCCCATGATATCCTCTAGGTTTTTCCCAAATTTTTTGGGAAAATCTTTCCCTTAATCCCGGATTAGCCGACCTTCTTAATCTCTGACGTTAATTAAATTTAAGTTCCTAATGTCTTGTTTCTGGCTTTAAAATATAATTTTTATACAAATAAAAAAAACTAGACTATAGTTTAGCAAAGAAAAAATATTTTAATTTGTTATTTTAATTTACATTTTTTTATATACCATTTAATATACAGTATTTAGAAAATTTGTCTAAAATTCAAGGCTTATAAGTCAATTAATCAGTTAAGTTAATTTAATTTTGTTTTTATAAACAATCTTGTTACATAAAATATTAACAAAATATTGAATAAAAATTAAACTGTAAAAATAACACTGAAAACAAATGCAATCTAATGCTTAATAAAATTTTAACATTAGCAAGAAAGTATTTTAATTATTTAAATAAATGTACGAATTTGTAGTGAGTTTTAACACGTAAGAAATAATTAGAACAAGACAAAAATAATTATAAACAAATGAAACGTTAAATAATTTATTATTGTTTAGTCAAACAAATTGTTTGCAAAATAACATTCATTGCAATTAATGATTTTGTTTTTGATTTTCTAATTGCATATAAGCCATAGATTCGACTGATATTTGCATTTATTTTCTCGATTTGAAGTTTATTAAATTTCAATATTTTAATAGAGAATATATAGTATTTTTATATAAACTAATATTTAAATTAAAATGATTTCATTTTATATTTTAATCATAACTACAATTACAGTCATAGGAACGGCTTATTTGACTGACACTACGCGCAACTATGAAGCCATAGGAGAGGATGTGGTGGAAGCGATCGACCAATTGATACATAATTCCAACATTTTTCGTAAAGATTACGGATTTCTTAAAGAGTTGGCATACATTGAGTCAGAGTACGGCAATGATAGTAAAACATTTGCTGATAAGTACGGACAGGCATACTATGGTGGAATATGGCAGGTGGAAGATGGTTGGGATGGTGCTTTCTCTGTTAGTAAAGATGTCACCAAATATCCCGATTTATTCAATCTTTACAACAAAATCAATACAACTTTTGGCATTGATTGGAATCAAGTGACCTGGCAGGATTGTCGAAAGCCACTTTACTCGGCACTAGCGGCGCGACTTACAATTGAAATATTGTCGGATTCCAATTCCATTCCATCCACCCCTGATGACCAGGCTGAGTTTTGGGCGTACAAGTATAATTTAAATATTGATAGTAAGACGAAAGAACAATTCTTAATTAAATTAAATGAATTGCAAGAAATGAACAAGTGTGTCGGAAATATAGATTTGGTTATAGTACTGGATGGGTCGGGAAGTATTGGACCGATTAATTTTCAAACCGGCCTTGACTTTGTGGCTAACCTGACCGGAACCTTCAATTTAAGTGAAGTAAACATTGGATTTATAATATTTAGCGATAATTCTCAGATTATATTCGATTTGAACGCACGACTCACAATGGATGAGATGAAGAACATGGCTCTGAGCGCCACATATCCTGGCAGTGGAACCAATACACCCGACGCTATTCGAACCGCAGTTTCAATGTTAACAAAACCTGGACTTCGATTAGGAATCCCTAAAATTATGGCCACATTTACAGACGGAGAGTCTACTTATCCAATTGATGAAGCAATAGTAGAGGCCAGGAATGCAAACATCAGTTCATTTGCAATCGGTATTGGTGTTGCTGTCAATTTGGACGAGTTGTTAGTGATGGCCTACGGAGATCCAATCCATGTGTTTCAAGAGAGCTCATACCTGGCGCTCAGTTTGTCGTTCAAGCGGTACAACACCGAACTCTGTGTTCCGAAACCGGATTGTTATGAACTGACGAAAGAAGGCATTACTGTCTCTCTACAAGTGACGACCGGAACAGTCGAAGCGTTTTACTCATATTTCATTCAATACCCGAATTCGGCGCTAAACGATGGTATAATCAAATGTTCCACCTATATCCCTGTGCTAACCACTACAGATCCGTGCGGCCACATCACTGTCCTTTCCAATAAGGTCTGTCTAAACGTCATAAAAGTGGACGGTTTGGCCGATTATACGATTTCGATTAGAATCGGAAAATAAAAAACACAAATCCGGAGCAAAGGTTATGATTATTATAAAAAGTAATTTGCATTAGTGGTAGTACTTTTATCTTGCACAATTATAAAACCTCGATAATTTTAAACAATTATTTTCTATTTGATATTATCAATTGGCAACAAAAATTGAAACTACATTTTGTTATTTTATTTTAACCAAATTAATGAATGAATTTCTACAAAATTTTAATAATATATTAGACCATATTTAAACTATAAATCCACATTAATTGAT
>JAQFXP010003450.1:0-12511 GCA_034693685.1 Belba bartosi | reverse complement strand
TAAATGTAAAAAGACTGTATTGTTGAATACCACCAAAAAATAGTGACAAATCATAAAATATAAGACGAGTTTCATAACTGGCGTTTAAACAGATTATGAATTTGAATATATTTAGAATGTGTATGTAGTAAACAATATGTTCAATGATTGAAGGCTGTTTGTTATTAACAAATTTCTGTTTAAAACTATCTAGATAAAAATTAATTAAAACATTTGCCATAGTTTAAAATATAAGCAAATGTTATCAGTTAGATAATATTTTATAATAATAAATAATTTTTTATAATTATAAATAATTTTTAAATTGAATTATTTCTAAAATAAACTTATATTATATCTTAATAAAAATTATTGATTTAATATTAAATAATTTACGAAAATTTATTTTAAAAAATTAATTATATAATATGAAAACGAATGAATTTGAATTTAATATTTTATTTTAATAAAACTTAATTTAAATTGTGCGTGTTTTGATTTTAAATATAAGTTGAGTATTGGCACAAAAATATTATGCGTTGCAAAAATCAAGAGCATCACAATTATAATAAATAAATTTTTAAACGTTTGTAAAAATAATTATTTATAAATTATAATACAAATATATTTTCAAATAATCACAATTTTAAAAATATCTAATTTTTGTTACATTATTGCAGAAATAAACACAAATCAAATATAAAAAACAAATTATTAATCTGTTATTCATTAACTTCTGCAATAACAGACTTCCATACCCGACTACCATAACCGACATTCATACTCAACTTTCATACCCGACTTTCATACCCGACATTCATACTCAACTTTTATACCCGACTTCTATACCCAACTTCCATACATATCCAACACTTAATCCCAACTTCCTTACCCGATCTTTATACCCAACTCCCATACCCGACTTCCATATCCGACTTCCATATTTGAATTCTATACCCTATTTCCATACCCAACTTTTTTATCTTAATTTTATTTTAATTTATTTTATATGAAATATTTATTTTGAGGCGCTTTAGCCGTTAACGTTGCAGAGAGATATAGTGACCCTTTCAAATTCTCAAAGGGAATTATACTGTAGCAGCAGGAATTTCACACTATAGATAGTATACTGTTCACACATGATAAACAATTTTGGGATTTAATTACCAATATAATTTTTCAATTGTTTTCTATTATATATATACATTTAAATTAAATCATTAAATTTAATTATATTTTAGGTAAATATAATATTGTTTTGTTTTGTAGTTTTATAAATGCATAAATAATTATATTAATATTTTTGCGCAAATTTGTGAATTAATAAATAATAACGAATATATTTTGCAATAATCTGTAAATATATTAAAAATTAAATATAATATATATTAATTTATTTTGTATTATAAATACTTTATAAAATATTTCAAACGTCAATACAGTCAACGGCCCTAAAGTTAAACCAATTTTCTTACTACTGCTAAGTCTTTCAAAATACGTCATTAATTGTAGTTTAAAGCGCATACGAAAAGGCCAGCCATTGATACGCCATTGGATTTGTGCCAACGTTTTGGTTGTTTTATGTATTTTATACGATATATAAGCAAAATAGAATTGAATGAAAAACACACAAATTGACATGATTAAAATCGTAGAAATTGCTAAAATTTTTATCATAAATGTAACATGCTCAAAGAAAAACTGATGCAAATAAATTAAATTGACCGGGACCATAGTCAATAAAAATGTAAAATATATTTTTGACCAAAATTTGTTATATTTTGCAATTAGGTTGCAATAATTATTATGTTCACTAATAAACAGTCATGTTGATTTATATATATTTGCTTTATTGACAAATTCTATTTTTGAATTAAACAGATTATAAAAGCGTTTGTTAATTGTGTTGATTCGCATTAGAGCTGAATATCCAATAACTGCAATACATGTTATGCTAAAGCAACCATCGGTTAGAAAAATGTAAAAGGCCAAATATGTAATAACTTGAGATGGTATTGATATTATAAATGTTTGAAATGTATAATATTTTACCAAAATACCAATAGCTATTGCAGTGTAAATTATTACTATAAACAAAATATTTAATAATTAGTAAATATTTTTATTTTACAATGTTTATTTCAAAACTTGCTATTTAGTAACGCTAATTAATTTTTTTAAATTTATAATAATGTTATTTATTATTTGAAATATAATTTTTGTGCCTGATTATTTTTATTTTTAATAATAAACTAGTTATCAATATTATTAAACTAGTAAATTGTAAGTTTTTAAAACAATATCTTTATACTTACAAAATATTAAATAATAAATAATATATAATTTATAAATAATTTTAGCAATAAAACGTATTTTATATACATCTCCACAATTTTCCTTGTTAATGCCAAATACTTTAGGTGAAGCACAACCTCTAATTAATTCAAATAATTCTGTCCATTTCATCAAGCCATTTGATCTAGTTAAATGCAATAATCTAACCATAACGGTGCCCATTATAGAAGCGCATATTAATATTAAATTAGTGTAAACTTGAATACCACCAAAATTTAATGATAAATCGAATAATAAAAGTCGAGTTTTATAATTAGTTTTTAAGCAAATTATTTGTTTAATTATATTTAAAATACTGGCATAGTAGAATATGTATTCAATTATGAAAGGCTTTTTGTTATAAATTATTCTTCGTTTTATATTGTTCAAATATACATTAATTAGATAATTATTTGTAACATGTTGATGTTTATTTTTGTTAAACATTTTGATTTTTATATAATTTTGCTGTAAAAATAAAACATACTTAATAAAATTATTTTTTAAGTTAAAAAATATTTGCTTGATCAATAAAAATAGTTTTTGGTAATTATGAAAACTATGCATATTTTTATTTCTAAAATAATTTATATAGTTGCGTGTTTAAACTTTAATTCAAACTTAATTTATATATTTATAAATATATTTAATTGCTAGCAAATGAATAATAGTTTTTAGCTAAAATAAATTTAAAATAACGAAAATATTTTTTATTTATTAAAAAATATAATAAACAATAAATTAAAATAATAATTTATATTATTTAGATTATTTAATAATTAAAATATTTAGATTATTATTATTTTAGAATAGTAATAATTTAGTTTACAATTATCAACAGCGACTCTATCTTCGGGCAATCGATAAACAGACGGAGCACTCAGTTTAACGCAAGCCATAGCTCATTTCGTAATGAATGAACGGCCGACTTGGTGTTCACCTACTCGTCAGTATTGCCACAATTTGCATATTACTCGACTGATTAACAGAACAGTTGTCGACATTGATTCAAAGCTAAAATTTTTTTTTGTCACAAAGTATTTTAAACCATCTTGGTTAAATTTTTAAAAATAAAATTTTAAATTAATATAATAATTTTTATTTAAAAATCTAATTGTATTTAATATAAAATTTAAAAAATATAATTTATAATATTAAAGTTATAGTTAAAATATAATGATAGCTTAAATAATAATTCATTTTTTAAAAATAAACTATAAATTATTACTAACTAAGCGATAAAAAGGAAGTATTTAAACAAAAGTTTAGTTTAAGATTAAATGAAATAAAAATAGAACATGAGCATTAGTGTTTCGAGTTTGGTTAATTTTTAATGTAATAAAAAATATTTTAAATAATTAAGTTATAAAATTAATTTAATCAAAATATATTAAATACAAATAAAATAATGTTCAAACTACTAATTGTTTGATAAAACTTGAGCCGTTCTAATTTAAATATTAGTTACATAAAAAATGTTTTTATAAATACAAATTTTTCTAATTAATTTCTTGGTAAAATTAACGTAGTAAGCTAAAATCCTTGAACCCAAGCATTTACCGTATATTGCGATTTATTTTGTAATAGATAATTTTTTATTTTTTGTGAAAATAGTTATTATCAGCAAATTAATTCAACAACAATTAAATATTAAATGCAAATTGCTATAGAAAAGTAGATAAAGACAAGATAAAATTAAAACCAAAATTTATATTTATATTTACAAGGGTTTTATTGGCAACAAGCCATAGTTTCAAAATTTTTAAAAATAAAGACATATTTCTTTTTTTTCATTGCAATTAAATCACGTAATCAAATAAAGCCGCTAAAGCAATCTTTTTGAATTTAATTATTTTTAGTTAAATATTTTATTATAAACACAACGTGCATGGGCTCGGAGTTGCAATTGATTTTGTGAAACAGTTTTGTTCGTAGTGATTTTTGTTTAACAACTAATAAATCATAATTTTAAACTTCTGGCCATTATTATTATGCAGAAAATAATCTAGGAAAAGGAAGTTTTTGAAAGATTTCTTACAATTAGTTTAATTTTCGATTTTTAAAAACTTTTTCTAATCATTGATTTTTAGTTTTTTATTTACAATTTTTTAAAATCAATTTATTAAACATTTATAGATTTTTGTAATAACTCTTAATCATAAAGATTCAATCGCAAATATATTGTAGTAAACATGGTAAAATATAATTGAATATATTTTTTGGTTAGTTATTGTGTTACTATAATTAAATTTAAATAACATTAATAGAAGACTAAACCAATAAATAATTTGGAATAAAAAATTAATTTATTTACAATCAGTAAAAAGTTATTCAATGTTAAGAAATGTTATCTTATCATATGTTTATCATGTTTATTCCAATGTACATTTTCGAATTTACTGTTACTCAACCCATTAATTGCATTATATAACATACATTTAATACTGTATTAACTAGTTGTGCGTAGTTCAATAAAACAAACATACTTTTTCTCTAATCAACTTGTTACTTTAATAAATTTTTAGGTACTTTACTTTTATATATTAAATTTATTATTGTTCCTAATTTTGAATACTTTCTTGGTATTTAACTTTAAAGTTTAAACTAATGACAAATACGTCGTTTAAACTCTTTGCCGAAGAAGATGGACGAAGAGTGGATCGAGATAAAAACTACGGATTTATTACCAGAAACGTTCAAAACCGACAATTATATCGACGTTTATCTCCAAAACGACTCACCTTTCACTACAACCGGCCAATCAGTAAATTTGGATTTAGGCGATTCTTCACCAGAAATGCCGCCATTAGTAGACGTTCCTGTAATTGATCCAATCAATGCCAACTATAATGACCTGTTACAACGTCTTAGAGGTAGCTTGATAAATTAAAATTTGTAATTAATTAATTATATTAATTAATTAAATTAATACTATTTTTTGTTAGTTAGACTAATAATTTATTTTAATTTATTTTTAAAAATTATTAGAAAAAATGTTGATTTATAACTTATCTCTTTTTGTTGTGCTATCAATTGATTGCATCAAGTTAAATTTATTGCACATTATTTTAATACAATACTAACTATAGTTATTTATAAATATAGAAATTGTTATTTTTAATATTTTACTTATGCTAAATCAAAGATCGATAAGGGGGAAATCAGGTAAAATCCCCTTGATTTTAAAAATTTGGATTTATCTTTCGCTAGTATTTGGGAGAAAAGGTATCCCCTCCAAGAAATATTTTAAATATTTTTCTTGGTAGTCACATATATTTATAAAAGTAATAAATTTATAAAATGATAAATTTATATAACATATACCTTATAAATGTACCTTATAATCATGAAATTTTTTTTTCGATAATAAGTTTAGTAGCGGTTTCCTAAGAATATCTTAACTCAAAATACATTTACAGATCAATTTCATCTATGTTTTATATTTTTAACTTATTATTTATTTGAGTAATTTTATAGTAATCACATTATTGTTAGTCAGCTTATTTAATCAACTTATTTATTTTTAAAATTAAGCAAGTAAAAGTTGATTAATAAAAATTTGATTACTATAAAATTACTCAAATAAATAATAAGTTAAAAATATAAAACTTAAGATAGAATTGATTTATGATGGTATGATTTATAACTCTCTATCAAAGATCGAGAAGATCGGCCTATCCAGGGGGGATCAGGAGAGGGATTTTTGTCAAAATTTTGGCCAAAAACCTAGGGGGGGGATCAGGAAGGGAATTTTTTCCAAAACGTTTAAAAAACCTATATATTTATGATAAAATTTTGTCTAAATTAACTGGATTTAAACCGGATTTAGCACTAATTTAGGGAAAATTTTTTAATTTAGGGCAAAAAACCTAAAAATTGTTGTTCCTTTAGTTGTTTATACTTAAGTGTGTAGTAAATAAAAGCAAAATTAAAGTAAACTTTTTAAAGCTATATATTATTCAGGAATAAAAAAAGGGATCAGCCAATAAATAAAAAACAAAAAATTTACTCTTGCCAACTCGTATAACGTTGATACATTTTTATGAAACAAATGCTAGAAAAATATTTTGGCTTACCCCCTTATTTCAATTTCTAAAATTTAGTATAATTTAAAATTAAATAATTATTAAAACAAAATATAAAGCATATATGTCATAAAGCATCGACTTACTTTTTTCGACACATTTTTCTAAATATTTGGCAAAAAATACTGGTTTTAGTATAAAATACAAACTATTGTTTAGATTTGCTTAAAATAAAAACACAATCACTAAAACCGTTTTAGATATTATATATTGTTATAATTTCCAATTGTTTATATAATAATAAATTGTATGAATTTAACAAAGTACATTTTTATATGTGAAATACTAGAACTAGAAGACATTGATATGGAATATACAAATACCTTTGAAGTTGTTAACTTAACGACACCGGCAGCTCAAGCTTCGCTCACAATTGGCTTTCCAGTTAACAATTGTTTGGAAACTATTTATCCGCAAACGCCTAATGTTTATCAAATCGGACAACAAATGGATCAGTTGGCCATTACTAGTTCCAGTAGTCAGGAGCCAATGGTGCTAAATAAGCAAGTTCAAATGATGCAGAGCCTAATCCCAAGTAAAACTAGTCCAAACAATAATAACAAACAGTGGGCAGTGATGAGACAGAACGAGAGTCAACAAACAGACCATACCTTACCTCTCATATGTGAAGCGTCGACAGAAGAGAGAACACGTCATCCCCAACAACAGCTGCCATATGACCAAAATGGAACAAGCTCAGCTTTACCTTATTTTTCTACGTTATACTCTAATTACATTCCGCTTGTACCGGCGGCTCATTTAGTCCAAAATGAAGCAAAATTAATTGGCCCAAGCTCATCTAACACAATTAACACAATTCAAACACTTAATGCAAGTAATCGTATAGAAAATTTAAGTTTTTGTCTAGAGTATTTTTAAACCATTAATTTATTTGGTTTGTAAAATTTTTTTCGGTTACGATGCTAGATTTGTATAAGTCAATTAATGGTTTAAAAACACTCTAGATAAAAACGTAAATTTTCTATAAAATTATAATAGATATGAAAATAACTCAATTTACTCCAACAAACAGGTAATTCCGGCTTTTATTGACGAACCAAACGTAGACAGGCCACTTATCTTAAAACAACCTGGTCAATCTTGCTATCCTGTTAAAAGAAGCGCTGCTAAAGAGAAACAAAAAGAATTGTCAGACCGTCTTTGGCTGGCTGAATGTAACAACCAACGTCTGAAAACTAAATATTCATTGTTGCTACAAAATATCGCCATGCAAATTAAACAAAGTACTTATTGTCAAAATCCAATCTATAAAACTAAAATAGCTCGATATTGGCAAGAATGTTTATTTTCTAAAATTTATGAAGATCTAATCAATCAAAACCCAAACTATTTTAATGATTTGGAGCGAAGAATGTTTCGGTAATGCAATTCTAAGCTTTAAGACATTGCGCTTTTTGTTTTAATTTGTATAAATTAACGGAGATTGTGAAGGGGAATCAGCCAAAAATTTCCTTCCTGGTTTTGCAAATTGGCTATAGTCACTCTAGAATTTTTCTAATAGAATGTTTTAGAGAATTTTATGAAATTTTGCCAAAATTATTATCAAATCCAGTTTAAATTTAAATAAATTGACGAAATATGTTTTGGACCCAGTTAATTTAATTTAAATTGCATTGTAATAATAAAAGGATTGAGCCCTAGATTAACCGAGTTACTTGAAGCATTGATTACAAAATAAAAATTTTTTAAATACAATTTTTAGTAATTAAAAAAATAAAATTTGTAAAACAATAACTACGGTTAAATGTAATTTGCATTTTATTTGTTTTTAATTATTAATACATTAAATTTTTATTTTAATATGTTCTTTTATATAAACTTTGCCTTAAAACTATCAGTATAAACTATAAAGCTACATTACTTATAATTAAGGCTGTGAACAAGAATAATTTTTGTAATCATGGTACCCTCCGAGACGGTGTAGTTAATAATTATAGCTGATTTAGTTTAAATAAAAACTGAATAAATATAAATGCAAATGTTAGAAATAAACTTACCGGTTTTGTTGTTAAACTTATTTATAAATTATATTTTATTTATTATTTAATATTTTGTGAGTACCAATCTATATCAAATGTCCGTACCAATCAAATGTTTATTTTGCGAATACTGTAGTTGTACAAAATTAGATTAAATATAAATAAAATTGAATTAAAACTTTAATTTTATATTTACAAAGGTTTTAGTGGCAATTATTTTTTTTATATATTTTTTATATTTGTAAAGCTCGTTTTGCTCATGTTTTAAATGCTTTGTTAAACCAGCCATAACTTACTATTTTTGCAAGTAAAGTTATACATTATTTCCCATTTTATTTTTTCATAATATTGGTTTCATATAATCCAAATTAAATAATTAATTAAAGCCGCGCCGGCAATCTTTGCCATTTTAACTTTTTTAGCTATTTATTTTATATATTATAAATTAAACGTGCTAGGTATCGGAGTTGTAATGAATTGTGGAAAACATTTTTCTATATATTAATTACTTTTTTCTATTTATCTTTATTTAACCGCTGATAATGAGAAAACGCGCGCGATTGCCAATTTTTAATGAGTTTTTGCTTTAAAAGTAAGAATATTTTGTTTAAATCATAATTTTAGACTTGTTCTTTTTCAAATAATAATTACTGTTGTTGACTACTAAATTTTTGTCTATATCTTTCTGAAGCGGTAATTTTTGTAACACTTTTGTAAGTTTAGGCACATTTCTGACAATTGGTTTAATTTTTTCATATTTAACATTTTTTTGGTAATTATTTATTTGCATTTTTTATTTACAATTTTTAAAAATAGATTTTTTAAAAACATTTTTATATTTTTCAATAAATATTTTTAATTTAAATAAAAATTAAATATGTGGTAGTAAATGTAGTAGTAAATATAATTGGATATTTTTCTGATCAGTTATCATGCTAATATATTTAAATCTTAATAACACCAATAGAAGGATTAATTATTGCTTTTTTGTAAAAACTGTACGTGACAATCATTAAAAAGATATTTAATTTTAAGTATTTTTATCTTATCATGTTTATCGACTTTATCGTGTGTATTCCAATAAAAATTCACTGCGTTTACTGTTACCCAATTCTTTTAGTGCATTGTATAACACATAAACGTACTTAATATTGATGAATTGTACGGCGTTCAACAAAACCAACATACCTCTTTTCTAATCAACTGGTTATTGAAATAAATTTTTAGCTTATTTACTTTAACATATATACGTTGTATAATTAAATCTTAATTTTGAATACTTTCTTGCTATTTAACTTTAAAGTTTAAACAAATGACAAATGCGTCGTTCAGACATTTTGCCGAAGATGGAGGACGGGTTGGGAGATATAAGAGCTACAGATCTATTGCCAAAACTGTTTGATTCCAACGATTATATCGACGTTTATCTCCGAAATGACTGTATTGTCACTCCATTGTTAACAACCGGACAATCAGTAAATTTGGATTTAGGCGACTCTTCACCGGAAATGCCGCCATTAGTGGACGTTCCTGTAACAAATCTAATTAATTCCACTTATTATGGCTTGTTACAAAATCAAGGTAGTTTGATAAATTAAAAATTTATATTATTTTTTTTAAATAATAAATTACAAATTTATTTAAATTTATTTGGGTTTATTTAAATAACTATCATGCAGACGTTAGTAATTACTCTCATTTTTTCGAAATATTTCTAATTTTAAAACACTAATTTTTGCCCAATTTTACTTGGTTTCTTTAAACAAAATAAATTAAAATATATATTCTTTCTGTATGTTATTTTTCTTTGTATGCTTTGTGAAGTACTGTAACAGCAAATCAGCAAATGTAAGCTTTACTGTAAAACTCACTTTATGCAATATTATTGTTTAACGCATGTTGCATTAAAATCTACATTTGCTATATTGCACATAAACAAGTAAAATTGGGTAAAAAATAAATTGAATTTTAAAAGTTATATATAATGTGCTTTAAATTAAAATTAAATTTAGTAATATTCTGGTGTCATCTCTAAATATCTTCTCGTGCTTTTTACATAGATCTATATTTAATATATGAAATTAATAAAATTTTAAACAGATATAATTGACATTTAATGGATATATAACTCTCTATAGCACAAAGTTACAAGTGGGAAAAATACGGGGTTTTCTTAATATTAATTGGAAAGTTTAATCAAACATTTTATTAATTTAATGATAAAGACTTAATAAACTTTATTCTCAAAGTGCGTAGAAATCTGATGTTAAAACAGATATTTTCAGAAATTATTTAATCCCTTAAAGTCTATTCCATTAGATATCACTTAGAGTAAACTATTAATATATATATTCAAAAATTTTATCAAAAGTTTTTATTGATTAATATGGAAAATTGTCGACTAATTTTAAGATAAATATAGTTTTTAAAATATATTTAATTAATAAAAAATTTTATTTGAATAAAATACGTTATTTATTATCAAGTTTATGTTTTAAAATAAAAAATTTAAATAATTCTCAGATTTATAGTTTTAACGTCAACAAAAAATAAATTATAGTATTGATAATTATAAATTCTTGAGCTATTTCTTGCTAATTATCTTTTTATCTAGCAAAATCATATTTATTATATTTTTTCTATGTTTAAGTAAGGTAAGATAACATTAGAAGATCCAGTATTAAAGTAAATGTCTTTACGAGCATCTGACACATAGTGAATAAGTATAGCAATTCAGTTTAAGCTTGCACTACTATTAATACATTGGTAAAGCATAAATTTTGCGTTCAAACAAATTCAATTTAAAGAGATATCTGGTGGCATAAAATCAAATTTGCAATTTAAAACAAAAAAACTATATAGCAAATAACAACCAGCTTTTCTATTGTGATGATTAAAATAGTAATTAAATTTTTATGTTTATAATATTTATTAAATCGAACTTAATTTTGTTTTATATATTACTATAGATTCTAATCGCTTATATGATAATAAATAATATAAATTTAACCAATTATATTGTTATTTAAGAAATACTTGGCATTGAAGACATTGATATGGAATCTGCAAATACGGTTGAGGATGTTTATTCAACAGCACCGGCAGCTCGAGCCTCGCTCACAATTGGCTTTCCATTTAACAATTGTTTGAAAACCATTTATCCGCAAATGCCTAATGTTTGTCAAATCGAGCAACAAATGGATCAGTTGGCCATTACATCAGTTGACAGTTCCAATAGTCAGGAGCCAATGGTGTTAAACGAGCAAGTTCAAATGATGCAGAGTGCAATCCCAAGCTCAATTAATCCAAACAATAAAAGGAAACAATGGGCAGTGATGAGATATAACGATGACCAACAAAGAGCCCATACCTTACCTTTCATATGTGAAAAGCTGAGAGAAGAGAGAGCACAACATCGACAATTGCAACAGCAGCCATATGACAGAAATGGAGCAAGCTCATCTTTACCTGCTTATTCTACGCTATACCCTAATTACAATTGGTCCACACCAACCGTTGCTAATCATTTAGTTCAATTTGAAACAAGCTCAATTGGCCCAATAAGCTCAACTGGCACAATTGGCACAATTGAACCATTAAATGCAAGTACAGATTATAATAGACACAAAGCTAACCCAGTTTTCTTTAATAAACAGTCAATTACAGTGTTTATTTTTGAACCAAACTTGAACAATTTACGAACCCAAAACCAACCTGGTCAATCTTGTTATCCTGTTAAACCAGGCACTGCTAACGAAGAACGTAAAAAATTGGCAGAAAATGTTTACCTGGCTGAATGTAAAAACGAACAACTTAAGACTGATTATAGATTGTTGATACAAAATATTGCCATGCAAATTAAACAAAGTACTATTTGTCAAAATCCAATCTATAAAACTAAAATCGCTCGATATTGGCAAGAATGTTTATTTCCTAAAATTTATGAAGATCTAATCAATCAAAACCCAAACTATTTTAATAATTTGGAGCAAAGAATGTTTATGTAAAGCAATTCTAAGTTCTAAAACAATGCGCCTTAGTAGTATAAAAAGCCGCACTCCAGGCCAAAAATACTTCCGGCAGAAAAATTAGAGCGAAAATCAATGTTTTCTT
>JAQFXP010003449.1:0-12513 GCA_034693685.1 Belba bartosi | reverse complement strand
AAAATTTCATTACAAATATATAGGTTTTTTGAGCGTTTTTGGAAAAATCCCTCCCCTGATCCCCCCCTAGGTTTTTGACCAAAATTTTGGGAAAAATTCCCACCCTGATCCCCCCCCTGGATCGGCCGATTTTTACAAGCCCTGCTATAACATTTAAATTGTATTATAAATTAAGTAAAAATAGCAAAAAAAATTTAAATAAACAAATATTTTAATTTTAATAAATTAAATTAAATACAAGTAGTTTTAGCCTACCCACTGTATATAATCTCATTGTGTATTAGAAATATAAATGTCACTTTGTTTTGATGTTTTTGATTTTTGCACCAAACACAATAATTGTCAAGCGATTAAAATGATCATTTTAGATTACATTAATTTATTTTGTCATTTTGTTTAGCACTAAATGTACAAAAATTTTCTATCCATTAGAACTTTTTCAATTCAGACATTCATTTGTTTAATTCTGATCTCTTTATTCATTTAATCTCTTAAATTGAAGATAGACAATTCTAACTTTAATAAATTACGTCATGCTCCAATAAGCATGCGACTGAAATAGAAGATTATATATTTGTTGAATTTATCTTAATGTTTTTGATCAGTTAAATGAAATTTTGCTAGCTTCAAATAATTTAAGTAAGTTAATTTTTAAATGTTATTTTTAACACAATATTTATTTTAGTATTATTTTTTAAATTTAATTAATATATTTTATTTTATTTTAATAAAATAATTTAATTTAAGTTTTTATACAATATAGCCAAAATTACAATATAACCTTGATGATTAAAATTTAAAACATTATTATAGTAGTTCCAATTTTTTTAATTAATAATTTAATAATTATATTTAATAAGAAATGTTATTATTTTAACAGTTTAGATTTTTATTAACATAATACAATAAAACTTTAACAAATTTAAATTATAATACTAAATTTACATTTAAATTCAATATATAAAATTAAACCAATTAAATTTGTTATTTATAAAACAAAACTATAATTTGGTAAAATATAATGATCATGGTGAGAAACAGCAGAATTTTATTACAACAAAACAAAAATTCCGAATGAGAAATAAAGCATATGTTTCATAAAATTACTTAATAATAAAAATAGCTGTGTCTAAGTGGCTAAAGGAATGCAAAAAAAACATAACAAGCTCAATTCAATACAAAGCCATTCTTCTACTAAACACTCATAGCGTCTAAAATCATAGCTTCTTCGACACCACCGCTTGTGTTGACTCCCATCGATGTTTCGACAGCAGGTGGTTGTGATGTTAGACGCTGTTGAATAACGGCTTTTATTGTATGATTAAACATGTGTTTTTTTTATTTTTTACTATTATTTAGTATGATAAATATGAAAATGTTTTTTTTTGTTATTTATTGTTTTGTCTTTTTAATTGCTTGTTTAGTTTTACAAGTGTTTTGCTGTTAATTTTATTTTTATTTTATTTTATTAAAAAATTATATTTTAAGATATTTCTAACTTATTAACTTGATTGGTTTTAATTAATATGATTGTAAAATATTTTAGATAATTACAGTGTTCAAAATTTTAAATAAATTATATTTTATGATATAGTATAAAAAATCTATATATTTAAATATTAACAAATTGACTTGATAAATAGTTTTACACTGTGCATTATTTATTGAATTAGTATAAAAATTTTAAATGTTAACATTAATTTAGAAATTAGATCGAGTTTATTTATTGTAAAAGTTAAATAAATTTATACAAAACGAAAATTAATGTGATATATAAATTAGGTTAGAGCCAGTTAACTTTTCGAATTTTTATACATATAAAAAACAATTGCATTAGCATTAAAGCAATATTAAAAAAGATTTATTTTAAATGTAACAAACATAATTCCTGAAACTCTTTTATTACATAATAAAAATAAGAAATTCATAGAATTATTTGAATTTAATGTTAATTTGCAAAATTAGTTCTGGGACTAATTCCCGAATTAAAATTAAGTATGCATAAAGTGCTTTTCGAAAGTCTGATTAGATTTATACAGTCTATAAAATTGAAAAATTTATTTTTTTCTCGCTAGCTAATATCAAAAGTCAAATTAATTTCGATTAAATTATAATTTTATTCTATTTGCCCTTTGATTAGCATAGAAAATAATTATTTTAATATCAAGTTTATTTTGTTTTAATTATATTAATAAAAATTAATAAATAAAAAAAATTAATTTTGTACAAAAAAAAATTATTTGCTCGTGTGCTAAATGTCATGTTGGAGCAAATATAAACTTTGTCCTTTTAATTAAAATATGAATAGAGATATAACAAACAAACAAAAAATGGTAATTTTAATGAAGTAAAATTATTTTTATTCAAATAATTTTCATTAAATGCTTGATACGGTCTAACGGTTAGCAAACACATTTTATCTAATTGTTAATTGTAATCTATCTAGTTTAATTTAAATTATTTGAAAATAACGATAAATAGTTTCAATTAAGTAAAATAATTTTATTTAAAATATTTAATAATATTTTTATTTGTTTCGCCAAAATTTTGTTTTTAATTTATCAAATATTATTTATCTAGTATTATTTTTAATATTACAGTTATTAATTTTCCAATAGTAATTAGTTATACTGTAAATTGTTATAGTTAAATAAATTATTATATATATAATAAAACAAATTAATTTATATATTTAGTTTTAATTATAAAATAAAATTTAAATTGTTTGTATATTTATATTAATAAAATAAAATATTAGTTTTAATTTGATTTAATTATTATAAATTTGCCACAATAATTTCTAAACTTATAATACTTTTGTAATATTTTTAAAATTGCTAAAATTAACATAAATTTATATACAAAATAATTAATCAATATATATCATGTATATTTAATAATTAAACCTAATATATAAAAGTCAACATTTTACATATAAAATTATATCATTATGCTTTTGTAATAAAAATATTTTTATCAAAATTATCTTAATAAAAAATACAATTTTTATGCCTATTACTGATTTAAAATCGATTTTATCAACTCCCTTTACCACCACATACTTTATACGAGTTTTTGTCATTAAAAGGCTTGTAATGCAAGCTCTGACATGCAATTCGATACTCACTGTTACGGCACTACTCTATCTAATAGTCTATTTTATTCTCACAAATACCGGCCAAACAAAGCACAGCCTTTACACAACTCATACACTCCCGAAGCACTCAAAACGACTACAACCGCCTGACTCTCATATTAGATATCCATCCATACAGTCTATAACAGCTCTGAACTCAATTACAGTCAACTCCATTAAAATTTAATTCAAACTATAAATTATTCATTAAGTTTCAAAAAGGAGGAAAAAAATCGTAAAATGTAATCTTGATTTCGAAAAATTATTTATCAAGACTAAAAATCTTAATGCCCAGTCGGACTAAAAATAAAATTTACTGGTTTATTGTACTTGGGGTTTAATTAAAAACTGTTTAATTAGTTTTTATATGTGTTTATTTTTATGATGATATTTTATTTTTATGTTTTGTTGTATTTTGCTATGTTTGCATTGTAGTCAATCTCCCCCCAAACGACTCTTCACTGCATTGACTACTACCGCGTAGTGTTTGCTCGGCTGCAGTGCTGGAAAGCCGGCTCTCACTCAAAATGAATGCGTTTTTTTCTGTCTCTACTTCTTCACTCATATATTGTATATTCGTATCCAATATATGCTTAATATTGCGCTCGAGTTCTCGCCTATTAAACTTATCGCACAACTGTGCTTGATATGTTTGTCTGTGTGCTCACTCTATCCCACTCTCACTCCACATTCGATTGCAATTTTCTTGCGCTCCACATGCGCTCGAGGAGTAGAAAATTTGAGACACATTTTGAATTTTAATTTTTTTTTTGATGGTATAAATATATATACTCTAATTCTCGAATGTAATTTTTTTTTGAAAAATTTTAACATCATATATTGTTGAGAATGTTGTTATAGAAATTTAAATTTTTTTTGTGTGTGTATTTTTTGATTTTGTTTTATGTTTACTACATTGCTTGAATTTTAATGTTTTTTAAATTATATGTATATACAGTATATTTTGAAGTTTAATGTTTTGATTTGATATTTATTTTAAATTGTTTGATAATTTATTTATTTTTATTTTATTTTATTTACATAATTTTTTGTTAACGTTTTATTAATTTAATTAAAGTTAATATAATAATGCAAAATGTTATGTTTTGTAAAAAATAAATTATATATAAAATGTATAAAACTTAAAACCGATATGTGTAGCTAGTCCATTTTTAATTTAAGTAAAGTTCAAAAAATAAATACCAATTTTTAAAACAATACATTACAGTTCACAAATTATTAAAATGTTTTGATATTATACGTAACTAGTTTTTAAAAATAAATATGATGCTATATAAATATGTTATTTTAAAAATAATTTTGTTAACATATGTTAATTATTTTAAAATTAATTTTGTTAACATTTGTACTTAATTGCTAATTTGTTAATTATTTTATACTGTACTATTTAAATTTTAAAATTATTTGCTTTTAATTAGTATATTATTTAGCAATTAAATTAGCAGTATTTAAATACAATTAAATTATGTTTTTATACATTTAATAACTATTGTACTAAATAAAATTTTAAACATGCACAATTAAAGATGCAATGTGTAACAAATTTTTAATTATTTTTATAAATTTATTTTATATAACTTATATATAAAATATAAATATTTTTTTCATTAAATTTATAACACATAAAACCAAAAGTAAAAATAAATAAAAACGTTATTAAAAGACAAAACACAGGCCTCTCAACAGAACCGGAAATGTGTTCTCGAGTATAACCCGAGCTCTTAGCCAATCCGACGACAAGGAAATTTAAGCCGAAAGAAAAATTTTGCAGGCTGTTAATGTGTTCTCATTTCAAGCCGCACATACACTTAATATCCGGCCGAATATTGTCTGACTCATGCATTCATTCTCTTCAGCACACGTTTGCAATCTGTATACTGTATATGGAGTTTGTTTACAGTTAAGACTCTGAACTAAACGCTATTACTTTTCTTAATAAAATGAACTTTAACTCGATATTACATAATGTTATTTTGTTTTGATCTTATTGATGGCTGATTATTCTCTCTCTTCCTCTATCTTGCTTTCTCTTTTTCTCTTTATTAAAAATAATTATAAATTTTATTTTATTTAAATTAAATCTAATATAATACGTAGTTGATTAAATTAAAACTAAAAATTATTTAAACAACTGGAAATATTTTTAAATTTGCTAGTAAACTTTAAATAAAAATATGAAATATATTAATTGGTTAGACAAATATATTATCTTTTTAGTTTATTAAAATCTAGATTATTTTTTTGGCAAAATAAAAAATTAAACATTATATAAAATATTTTAAATAATGTTTGCTAACTAGTAAGTTTTTTTAATTTTTAAATTGTTTTAAAACTGAGCAAACAAAAATACAGTTAATAAAATTACAATAATTAATAAATTTTTATTAAAGTGTTTAATATATAATACAATAATTAAGCTAAAATTTGTTGTTAAATTTGTACATAATAAATTAAATTATAATATCTATTTGCGAACAAACAAATCAATAAAATTTAATAATAATAAAAGATTTAATACACATATATAAAAAACATAATTAAATCTAAAAATAGTCGTAAAACAAAATAATAATAAATATTAAAATATACTGAAAAAAATCTATAATTTAATTTTACATTGATATTAAGATTTTTCAATATAAACATATTAAAAGCATATTAAATTTACAGTCAAAATACATAATACAACTAAAATTACAGTTGCTATGACTTCCTACAGAACAATAATATTCGTATTAGTCGTCATATGGGAAAAAATTATTTTTATATTAAAGTTTGCTGAATGACATTTAAAAAATGTACTAAAATTATTTTTTTTGGGTTTTTTGTCTTTTCCTAAGCTCTTTGTGCTCTCTGTGCTCACTAATAAAAGCAAAGTCTAGATTATGAATGTATATGAAAGAACAGAAAAATATATTTGAATTAAAATATAATTTATTTGCTTTTGTAGTCGCTTTCAACTAAAGTAAAGTAAAAAAAGATTTTTTCAACTTGTATTAGAGATGTGCAAGATATAACAAACATATTTTAGAGTATATTTTTTTGAAATTTTTATTCAACTATATATATATATATGTAAATAATAAAAATATTTATTAAAACTGTAAATTTTATTCAATATTTATATAAAGTTTTATATTAATTAGTAAAGCAATAAATTCAAAATTTAAAAATGTTTAATAAATTTGTTTAATCTTAAATAAATACAATTAATGCTTACATGTAAATTTTAAATAAAATATTTATAATTAAATTTTTATTTAATGAAAATTTTTACGTTTATTATAAACTTGTTAATCTTGCATATCTCTTAAATTAATGAAAAATCAGATGAAACGTAGTGTTGAAAATGGAATTTTGATATATAATTCCAAACTAACTTTTAACCTGATTGAATGTGCAGTAGAACATATACGCTCATACGTATTTACATTGGGGAATTAAAATGTAAATTTCTATAAGGATTTTTACATTTATCTCAAAAGTTATTCTCAACTGAATTGAAAAGAATATTTTGCAGCAAGCAAAAATTATTTTAAAGTGAATTTTTTTTTAATGAGTTGGAGTAATTCTTTTACATAAGTTGAATTAAATTATTAAAAATATTTATCCAATAATAAGTTAAGTGTGGGCTGTTTAAGTAGGTGGCAAAATAATAAATACATCCTGGTTAAAAAATAGTCTAAATATGAAACATATTAAATGACGCTATTTATATTAAAAAATAAAATTTTATCTTATTATTGGTTATTTAAAATTTTTGCGTTGGCTTAACCTAAATTTTAAAATTGTAAAACTTTATTTTTATGCATTTAAATAGATTAATTTATAATATAACTCTGTCAACAAACTGCCCATGCAACTTTTGCTTACTTTCTATTATGCAAGTTTCAATTGTGTTTGATATTGGATGACATCTAATAATTGTTTTTTTGTATATATTATATAACTTTTCAATTAGTCAATTGTATAGTTGGGTTGAGCGTAGGTGTTATTCATTTACTATAAATACACTAGTTAGAATAAAGTATTAAAATAGCTTTCGAATTGTTTACTTTTATTTTAGGGTTTTCTATTGCAATGCAAAAATTAGTTTTAAATTTCATTTGATATTTGTTTGCTAGATTGTTTAAAATTTAACGTTGATACTTGATTAATCTTATATGTAAATATATTTCTTAACTAGTGAGAAAATAATAAATAATAATTAGTAAATTAATTTTATTAATTTTTAATGTTATTAATTTTTAATGTTATTAATTTATTTTGTCAAAATTATAATTGTTTAAAAAAAATTAAATTATTATTTTGATTAATAGCTGTAAAATTACTTTATAGATGGATATTGTTTACTATGAAAAAATGCATTAATTAATCAAAAAATAAAATAATAGCTGTAAAATATATTATAATTGGATTATAAATTAGTATCCTAATAACTTTTATCTTGCTCACTAGTCAGAAATAAATTTCATTTAACTAAACTATAAACAGCTAACACTATAATTAAATAACTTAATTTAAATTTTTAATTTTTTAAAACTAATCAGCATGTTTAAAAAATATATATTTTAAAAAAATTAATTCAATCAATATTAAAGTAATTATTAATAAAAAAATTAAATTATTTTCTATTGTATAAAAATTATAGCTTAAAGAAAAAAATACGCTTATAATTCAGCTACAAATCAAGCTAGCAAAAACAAGCCAAACTGTAACGTCAAACACATGATTGATATGAATAACTGTTGTATATAATATAAATGTGCACATGAATATAATGCTGACCCACATGTGCACTCAGCCAAAAACATCCATTCCCCAAATTTTATGTAGCTAGCAAACTATACAAAAAAAAATCTTAATATAATATCCGAGAAAAAAAACTAGCATTGTTGAACTACGAAAGAGAAAAATAACGATTGAGTTATTGCACATGTATTGTATGGCTGAATGTTTTTATATAACAATAAATATATACCTCTTTCTGAATAGCAGAGCCAATGAGAGTCTTTATATTCCGATAAATGTATTGCCGATACATACCTATTCTCGAGCTCTGTCGGCAGTCGCAAGCGCACAGCAATTGTGGAGAAAACGACATCATTATTAAGCTATTACAAGAGCACAGGGAGGTATGGCTGGTGTGGTGGTACTCCACCCGATTCTTTAAGAAATCGCCATGAAAACCTATAAATATCAATAACTTGTGTTTTATGAAAATTTATTTTTAGATGAGTTTTGCCGTTTTTTATGGTTTTAATCTTTTTTTATTATAAAATTTAATTCGATTTTATGATGTTAAGATTGAAATTTATTTTTTATTCAGTTTTACTTTAAATTACACTAGCACGTATTATTTATAATTTAAGAGAAATTACAATATAAATTTTTATTACAAATATATTTTATTATAATAGGGCTTGCTATTAAATTTGTTTTTAATTTTGTTACTAGATTGTTTTTACGATGGTTATCATTTAAATTTATTTAAAACTGATTTTTGTATTTTTAAAAATTTATCTCATTTTGCTCTAAATTAAATTCGAATAAATATAAATATTAGATAAATTTACATGTCGAATTTATTTTTATAATCATAAAATTACTGTAAAAACACTATAAAATTCATTGAAATATTAAAAATTTAGCACATATTCCGAAATCGTGTTCTCCAGTGAGAAATATGAACCGCAAAAAACATTTAATATTTTATTTATATTTATTTTTCTAAAATGAATACATTTATTGATTTATATTTTTGCTATAACTCTATAAGTTATATAAAAAACTATAAAAACTTTTATTATTAACAATTTTATATTTTCAGCTATAAATTTTGATCAATGCCATTTTGTAACATTGCGCAATGTTCTATACTGTGATTAACTTTTATTATGTTTTTGCACTTTGTCATTTAAAATGTATTTTATAATATAATGAGATATTCTTTTAAAAATAGAATAGCAAGATAAAATATTTTAAACATATAATATCAAAATAGATACTAAAATAATTACTTGGTTAAATAGGAAAAACTAATTTTTATTAATTATTTAAAAACTACTATTTTAGCTAGCGAAGTAATATAATATTTTAACAAATTATTTATATAAATTTTTAAAATATATCTTTTGATTAAAATTTAAAATTAATTAAAAAATATAAAATAATATATATATATATGTAAAATATACATGCCAATAATGAAAAAAAGAAAAACAATTGCTAACTGGAATTTTAGTTAAAAAAGCGAATACATAATTACAGTTAATATTTGACTGTAAATGTAAACATACATTCAATATTGTTATTAAAAAAAACTAGCACGCTGCAATTGAAGAAAGCGAGCAAACAATACAATACTGTATAACTGTATTTATAGCGCAAAACACTATAAACGCAATACGAGACTACAGTAGGAAAGCGAACGTTAGGCCGAAATCTCCGGAAAAATATATTAAGAATAAGTTAAGAGCGAAATAGAGGCGAAAAATCGATACAAACTTTATTTTTCGCTCTCATTCTCTACTCTTCGCTGAGAGATGTCTGTCGACAGAGATTTTCGGGCGAAAAGCGAATGAGAAATGTATTAAAGAGATAAACATCTCATCCGACTGTACGCTCGCGCTATTGGTGACAAACATTCGTACAGACATTGTATATACAGAGAGCTTTGATTGCTTTCTAAATGGGATGACTGTATGACTGTAGTTGTAGTCTTTGGATATACGGTTTGAGAAATTGGTTTAATTTTTGTATTAGAGTAGATGTTTTTTTTTTGGTTTTGACTTTTGATGTTTGCTTGTTTGTTTGTTTGATTTATTATTTCATTTTGCGCTAAAACGCCTTTAAAGTTCAAAGTGCATTTTTCAAGCTGTAAAAAACTTATTTTGAAATTTATAGATTTATTTTAAATTAGTTCACTAGATTTATAGTGGCAATATTTTAAATATTTAATAATTTAAATATTTATTTTTTCAAATATTAATAGTTATTTTAATAATATATTTTAAAAATTTAAATAAGAATTTATTGATTAAATTAACCACAAATTATATTACATTATAAGATTGCTAGATAAATTTGTTAAAAATTTAATCAATATTGTTTACTTTATAAATAAATTACACAAATTAATTGCAAAAATTATTGATTTTTTATTTAAATTTTTAATATTTTTTTGTAAAAAAATACCAAATGAATTAACATCATCTAAATTTCACCAATTCAAATGTAATATGTTAAATTTTACATCAAAATGTTGCAATCAAAAATTACATTTACAAATCAAGCAGTAGCAAATTAAACTATCAAAAACAGCGCAAATAAAAATATAATTTTAAGCCAGTTTGAGTAATCAGAAAAATCAAACAGGCTCATCTTCAAATCAAAATCTCATTAAAATTAATGCAAAACTCAGCCGAGACATCAACTGTACATTTGAATGGCTTTAACGTATAGTATAGTATAGCGCATACTATACGCTAGGATTAAATTGAATGAAAATCTAATTTAAATAAATAATTCGATTGTTTTAATTCAATTTAAGCACACTTTTCCTATCAACACTGTATTAGCAAGCGAAAAATCTCCGCATTTTTTTTCTCAACGCTATCGCAAAAATTCAATTTATATATCAAAAGCAGTTTTTATTTTATCTATTCCTAAATCAGAGCTCAATTCAAAGCTAAACCGTTTTTTTGGAGTAAAACTCTGTTTTTCTATTAAAGTTTGAAAAATATTTTATTGATTTAATTATTCTCTTTCTGTTCTTTGTTTTACTTTTTTCAAATCAGATACAGTTTATCTATTTTTTTGGTGTTTTTTTAGCTATCACATTTATTTTTGTGTTATTAAATTAAATGTACGTTTTTTGTATTGGGTATTTTTATAATGGTAGCAATTTAACTTTTTTGTAATTTATTTAGCTAGGATTAAATTTAATATATTTTTGAAATTTTTTTTATTTTTTTTATTAATAAATTATTTTTAATGTTTTTAGGCGTCTATTCGATGAGACGGACAATGAATCGTACGATAAGTTTGGTAATCGTGGAGATGCTCCTGATCTTATTAGGTAAATGTTTTGTATTAATAAAATTTATTTTAAAATATTATAAAATAACTTGTTTATTTTTATAATTGTATAATAATTATTATTTTGCTATTATTTCTACCATAAATAAATTTAATCTAACATAATAAATTTTATTTAATAATAACATAAATATAGTTTTTTAAATAAAAGAAATTAAATTATAATTTGCATGTTGTAATTTTGTAATTTTTAAAAATTTTTCTAGCATAAAAAATTTTAATTTTTGCTATTTAGTCATAAATTATATTTTTTATCTTAGACTAAACAAAGTAAAACTTTTATAAATTAGATGACATTCTATTGTTTGATACAATGCGCATATTGTTTAAATGAATTTTTAATTAATTATCTTGCAAATATCTTTTTGTTAAACATTAGCCAAAATTTCAACAATAAAATATAACAATACATAAATAATTAATAGTTTATTAATATTTAATAATTAAAAAAAACTTGGACAAAAAAAATATAATTTGCTAAAAATATAATTAATCTAATTAAATTCTGATTAATATTAAATTTGATTTTAACATCATCTAATTTATGCATTTTAATATTTGCGTACTTATTATAAAGTTAACATCTCTTGATATTACTATATAATTGCTAGCTAAAATAATTTCAAACTTGAATCAAACATTTTTATTGTGTAATTCCCAAATGAAATGATTTGTCCAATTCTTCACTCAATTGTTTGACAATTGATGGAATCGACGCTTCAGTTAATACTAGAAATAGACGTTAAAAAAAATTTTGAAAACTGTTGTGAAAAATATCTTAATTTTATATAAAAACTATATTAATCTTGTTTAGCAGTAGCAAGTTTAATAGTCTATGAAACATTAATCAAAGTTTTTAAAAACGTAGCAAAGCCATTTAATTCTATTGATTTGTAATCTAATGTTAAAAAGTATTAAGAGAAAAATTGCACAATATAAAGAATTTATTATTTGTAGCTGGGCAAGTTTACATTTAATGAATTTAATAAATATAATAATCTTGTCTAAATAACTATCTAATAATATAAAAAATTATAAATGCAAAATAAATTTAATATATTTTTTGTAAATATTTTTATTATAAATTAAACAAACAAGAAAATTTATAAAGCTATATTTTTTTGACAGTATATAAAAATATTGGGCCAGGGTAAAGTTCCAGCCCCAAAGATTTTTAATTTTTTTTTCTTATATAGAATTTAATGCTGAATCCAAATATGAAATCAAAAATTTTTTATCTCGAATACTTTTCGAGT
>JAQFXP010003448.1:0-12513 GCA_034693685.1 Belba bartosi | reverse complement strand
ACCACTAATCTACGTATACGGAGCGTTCAGGTGTGTGCTCTTAAAACTGTGACACTATCCTCGTCACCATACCTAACCTAATTTTGGTTGTGCAGTAAGAAAGGCTTCGGCCTATGAATAGTAGTAGTAGATCAGTAGTCTTCAGTTATAATAGTGTCATATGCCAGTAGACTCATTTCTGCGTATAGTTTAAGTTTAAGATTAATATTAAGTCTTATCTAAGTTTAAGTTTGAAGTAATGACTTGTATTCTAAGTCTTGTCATCTGAAGCGATATTTAGCTCTATATTTAAAGTATATAAAATTGAGTAAAACATTAATGTATTCATTCGAGAATTGTTATTCAGTAAAATGTATTCATTCAAGTTATAACTATTCATTAAGTCTTTAGACTTCATTATGTATTTGTAATTATATTGAATTAAAGTTAAGTTTATTGTTAAACCAAATGATTTGAATTGTGTATTGGATTGTGGATATGATGTTTCTGTGTGTCCAATCGAAACCATATTCGGATATTCGTGTGCATCGGAAAGATGGGAATCCCTTCCCGACCAATACAACAATCTTTGATTTGGAATGTGTGGGAATCGGCTTCTAATTAGATTAACTGGCAATACCGTATTCCCCGCATTCCACAATAGTTTAAAAGTGTTAGTTAGCTTTTTTACTATTTATTAAACATACAAAAACATGCTAACTGAATAGGCCTGAGATAAACCAAACGAGTCTTTTCAGATATATTGTTTTGTATTTATTAATAAACAGTAAAAAAAGATAACTAACATTTTTGAACTCTTAACAGTTGGAGACCAGTGCTCTAGAATCTAGAATAGAAAACTCAAACTTTATTTGCTAAAATTTAGATGCATAATATATGATAGATTTTTGGTCACCTGGTTTTAAATTGAATTAGAAAAAATAAAACAAACTTAAACACTGTTAAAATTATTGAAGATTTTTTCAAACGTTTTGATTTTTATTGTTTTGTTTTATTTTTATTGTTAGAATTTATCAAATCTTTACTTTATTAATTAATTTTAATTATTTTAAACACTCTATTCATTCAATATTCATAGTATTTGTGAAAATTATCTAGGACGTTCTAGATCAGTGTGGTGCAATTATTAAGAGTTCAAAAGTGTTAGTTAGCTTTTTTACTGATTATTAAACATTAAAATTTAATATATATGCAGTGGCCCCCGCGAGCCAATGCAAATAACTTGTTTTGTATTTCTTAATAAACAGTAAAAAAGATAACTAACACTTTTAAACTCTTAATAATTGCACCACACTGTTCTAGATCAATCTTTTGACAGTTAATCATCAATGTCTTTAATAATTGGCCTAAAGGCCACGACTTTTTTTTATGCCAGCTCTAGATTACATAACAAAGTAAGCGCTGTATTAGTTATTGATTATTGGATTAGAAATCGCTTCGATATTACAACTCATCTACAAAATAAATAAAATAAAATTTAATTAAAATCAAAAACATAATCTAAATATAACAAAAAATTTAAATAATTTTAATTTATACAATATTAATCATTGCTAAAAAAAATTGTATATTTTTAGAAATTTAATCGCATTACTGCTTATCAAAATTTCTGGTTTTGCAAATGCAGAACAAGTACAACAAATACTTAAAATTTAAATAAAATATTTTTAAATAAAAATTTAACTAGTTGCAATGATACTTTGACTATATTGTAAAAAATGACTTGTTGTTTACAAACCATTTTAATTAAATTATAAATAAAAGTAAAAATGCAACTTTAATATAATATTTGATTAAAAAATTTATAGAGTTGCTAAAAAGTTGCTAGGATGCAGTTTAAACTCTGAACAAATATTTTTCTATGGTATACATCAGCGAAACGCAAAAGATAAGAGATCAAAATGTTTGTTAACTTTTATACCATTTGTTAAGCATACAAAAACAGTATATCTGCGTGGTCACCCAAGGACAAGTTTTGGACCAAGCAGATATATTGTTTTTGTATGTTTAGCAAACAGTTAAATTACTAATCAACTCTTTTGAACTATGAGTTGTTGCGTTTCTATGGTATACATTGTTAAGCAATACTAAATTCTATTTATAAATTAATTTTCCAAATTTTACAATGCGAATATTTTTAAAAATTAGTTTATTTCTTTAATTTAAAAATATTTTTACATTTGAATTAAGATTATTATTAGAATATTTTATATTATTAATATTTAATAATATTTGAAAATAAAAATTATATAACTAACATATAATTAATTTTTTGTAATGTTAGTTAACATTTAGTTATGTTTTTGTTATTTTATATAAATCTAATTTAATTTTTAATTTAATTTATAAAATAAATTGTAATCTATTACTTATTTATTATAAATTAATTTTTGCTAGCAAATTTTACAAAAAGATAAATTTTAGACAATTTACTTTAAAATTAACTACATTAGTTAATATTGTGTTAAATTTTAATTAAATAATATAATTAAATATTAATTGTATTTTAAAATTAATTTAATTTAAATTAAATTGTATTTTTACACAGTTTAAAACTTTATTTTTTAAATATTTAAACAGTTTAATATTTACAAATAAATAATGCACTTATTATAATAACAAATGTAAATAAGACAGTAACAAATAAACAATTATCTATTTATCATGGTATTATTTTATATTTCAATATTTATTTATTTATCAATCATTTAAATATAATATAATAACAAAAAAAATATTTTAAAAAACTAATAAATATTTAAAATAAATATATTTACAGTTTATAGTCGTAATAATCTATACACAAAAATTAATATAGCTTGATGAACACATAATATATTACATTAATATAATATAAATACAATTAAATAGAATTACTATTTTAACAAATAGATTTTTAAGAATACATTATTTTAAATGATCTATGAAATATATAATATGTTTACTAAAATAATAAAATATAACTCTAAAATAAAAAACAATTACAGTTCTAAAAAATATTAAATATATAGATATTTAAATCATATAAATCTTAAACAAAATATATGATAAAAAATATTTTACAAATTAATATTCAGCCGATACGGACATCGGAATATCATTAAGACTGGTGGCGACGACAAGCGTCTCGCGAGTGCGACCATTCATATGTAAAGCGATTCCGTCGTCCTCTTCCTCTATGAGAATAGTTGGGCCGCAATATATGTGCGAAGGCCTCCGCTCGGCGGCGCCTCTGTGTTGCGACTTTATAATCGTATTGTTATTAACAGTACTTTTGCCGACAAAACATTTCGCCAAAAATGATTGAAAAACACTATAAAGTTCTTTAAATTCGTTCCGGAAGTTGTTGTTTAGCCATCCGTATAGTAATGGATTTGAACAAGCACTCGACATACCTATATATTAAACAAGTTTATTTTTAAGTTTGTTAGATGGGATTTGTTTTGTTTTAAACTTGCTTGTTTGTTTAGCTAAGTTATTTGTTTAGTGTAAAATATTTTTTGATTTAAATTTAGAAGTTCAGTTTTTTTTCTAATATTTGCTTTGAGTAATAGAATATTTATTTTTGTTTGTTTATCTAATTTAAATTTTATTAAATTTGTCTATTTAAATTCTGTTAACAAAATCTAAAGTTTCTTGATTTAAAAATTAAATCAAAAATTTTAATTAAAATTAATTATAAATATTTTATATCTTTCTACTATATATTGTACCATGTTAATTGATTAAAAATAAAATCATTTAAAATCATTCTAAGTTTTATCTAAATTTTTTATTCAACAAGATCATTAACTAGTTAAAATAATAAAATTAATTATCAATTAAGTCTAATATTTATAAAGTTTTGTTTTTAGAAATATTTTGATATTATTTTAACATGTTATTTAAAACACTAATCATTTAGCAACAATAAAACGCTGATTGACAACTAGCATACCTGCCATATGACAAATAGCAAACACAATTCGAAACGTCTTATCCGACTTAAACGGGAAACAAAAGTCGGCGATAATGTTGATTAGATTCAATGGAAGCCAAGAAATGCAGAAAATCAATGCAATCGATATCAGCAATGAATTTGTTTTTCGCGTTCTCTTTCTTAACCGACTCTTCAGTTTTGGTAATTGAGTCGTTGACGAGCGCCGTATGGCTCGGGTTTTTAGCTTTAGGCAGAGCCGGGTGTAGACGACCGTCACTATTATAATCGGTAGTACGTATTGGAATAGCATTGAGAACACGGAATAATAGCCCCGGCCGTGACGTATGGGCCACCGCTCCACGCAAAAGTTTACCGATTTTAGCCAGGGTATATCTATATTTTTAAATGTAATTTACAATTATTTTTATTATATAAGTTTGTATTCTCTATATTTAAAATTATTTCCAAACATGCATATTTTTAATTATATATTTTTTCAAGTTTAAATTTGTTTCATATAAGTTTGTTTACTTGTTATGCAATTTTTAAAAGTCTTTTAATTTAATATTTATATTAAATACAATTTTTTTTAAATAAATATATTTAAAATCTCTTTTGATTTTAATCATGGCAATGTAAATAATTTAAAATAAATAAAAATATTTATTAGAATAAAATATAAATAAATTTATATATAGCTTAAAATATTTACCAATGTCATAATAAACTTATAAAGTTTTATCATTTAAATTGCAAATTTTTAAAAGTCTTTTAGTTTAATATTTATATTAAATACAATTTGTTTTTAATAAATATTTTTAAAATACTCTTTTGATTCTAATCATGGCGATGCAAATAATTTAAAATAAATAAAAATATTTATTAGAATAAAATATAAATAAATTTATATATAGCTTAAAATTTTACCAATGTCATAATAAACTTATAAAGTTTTATAATTTAAATTGCAAATTTTTAAAAGTCAAACAAACTGAGAGACTTAAATAAATAAATTGACAAATTTAGCTTAATTTATTTTTTGCAATTAAAATGTTTTAACATAGTTGAAGATAAACGTAGATGAAACATTTTAAACTGTATGAATTAATAATTAATTAGAAAAAATAAAAATTTCAAATTTAATGTATATTTTGAAAATATATTAAAATATGTATTTGTAAAAGAGTAAATCAATATATTGTCAAAGTAGAGATCAAGTTAACAATTTATATATTTTACCAATTAATAAAACCATTACGCACAAATTATTAATGGTAAGTACAAAAATTATATAAATTTTAACTTGAGCTCAAACCTAGGCAGGCTGGCGTCTATCAAAATCTAAATATTTCTTCTCTTACCCAATAAATTAATTTTTAAAAATTTAAGTCTTTTCCAGTATTTTAAATCATATTTTCTTAATTTAAAGCCAATATTTTTAGTTATTTTATTTTAAATTTTTCTATTTTTTATTTTAATTTTTATTTTACATAAGACCAGGGATTAAGAAGTTCGGCTGATTCAGGAAAAACAGGAGAAAATTTTACAAATATAAATTCGCCAAAAACCTAGGGGAGTATCAAAAGCGGATTTTTTCAAAAACGCTAAAAACCGATATATTTATAATAAAATTTTATTTGAATTAACTGGATTTAAACTAAAATTAGTTAATTTAACTGGTTATAAGCAGGATTTAGCAACAAATTAGAAATAAAATTACAATTTTAGTCAAAATACAAGGGAGAACCTTTTTGCGGATTAAATGCTAATTTTTAAAATTAGGTAAAATTTTTGCCTGATTCACCCTTTTCACAATCTCTGAATATAATTCTAATTAAAAATTACTCCTCAAAGGGGCAGATAAGCAGAATTTAATTTACTCTCTTAATAACTTACATATCTAAATCTTTTTTAATAAGGAAGTTTGTTATAAATGTAGATTATTGTTTAGATGTTGCAATTTAATCTTTTAATACATTTGAATTAAATATGCAAGCGTAATTAAGTTTTATATTTCAAAAATTTATAATTTGGATTTAAAAAGTTAAATCTTTTGCGCTTGTTTGCATTTTAAGCTAATAATATCTAATTTAAGAGTTCTTTTTATATTATATTAAATTATTATAATTATTATTATGAATAATTGTAATTAATATTTAAATTTTATACAAATGCGTCATTGCTTAAAATTAATGCTAAAATTTAAATTTAATTGCTATTATAATTAATTTTTAATATAAACTTATTTGCATATGTGTTTTATTTAAATATTTTGTTTTTATTTAAAACTTTTATTTATTTAAATAATAATTTTATATTTATTTAGTTATTAAGCTAACACTAGTGAAAATTGCACTACAAATTTTAATTAATCAACCTTGATTAAACTTAGCCAATCATTTATAATGCTAAGTTAAACAAACAAACATGCACTTATATAAAATATTATATTATATTAATATTAAAAAAGCAATAAGTGTTTAGATTTTAAATCAATTAATTTAATTACTTAACAGAACTATTAAACCTAAAGTGTCTGTAAAACAGCGATAAGTGGTTTAAAAATGAGACAAAAATCAAATTAAAAATTGCAGACATTTCGCACTTAAACACTAAATTTAGAGCAAATATAGTGCAAAAAACAAAACAATAATTTACTTAAGGGATGCGTTTCAACGGTCCTGAATAGGAAGAGTGGAAGCGATAACATAATAGCAGTGATCCAAATGGCAAACAGTTTAAAAATATTGCCAAACATTTTGTTTTCACCCCCGGAGTGGAGTATCACTTGATATCTATCCAATGCTATTGCGGTTATACTGATTGTTGACACGAATATCGATGTGGCCTCGAGTGTGACCACCAGTTTGCACATGGTTACACCTGGTTTCAAATTAAACATGGTTATTAAAAATTTTAATTTTAATTTTTTTTAAATATACAGTTTCCTTAAATAACTAGTATAATTATTAATTTGTTTAGAAACTTTGGTGGTATTTTAATTAAATTAATTTTTATTATTTAATTTAATAAAATATGTTAGTTTATTTGTATGGGTTTGAAATGTAAAAATTATTTAAATTAAAAAAAATCTTTAATAATAATTAGGCATGTAAAAAGGACATTTTTGTTGTCATGGTACACTTCTAGACGAGGGGCTAAATATTTGTAGTAAATTTAATAAAAATAAATAATAAAATCAAAAATAATAATGTCAAATTTAATTATGTTAAAATAGTAATATCAAAAGTAGTAATGTCGAAAATTGTAATGTTACTATTTTAACACAATTATATTTGACATTATTATTTTTGATTTTACTATTTTCAACGTTACTATTCAATATTATTAATATTATTTTATTTATAAAATTTTTATAAAAATGTTAGCTTTTTGTCTAGAAGGGTACCACAACTACAAAAATGTCATTTTTCACCTGCCTAGTAATAATTTAATAAATAAATAAATTATTATTGAATAAAAATTTATTATTTAGTAAAATTTTATTGTCTAGACAACTAAAATGCTAATCTAATTGTTTTTTAAATTTAAAACTATTAATAATCAAATTATGTATTTATAGATTTGCTAAATTATATTCAAACTGACTATAACATTTATATTACTTTTATTTTAAAAAATAATTATTATTAATCTAATTAAATTTTTAATACTAAATGTTATTTAAATTATTTCAAATTTATTTTTTATATAAAAAAACAAATAATTTGTTAACAAGGATAAAAATATTAATTTATAAAATTGCTAAGATTTGCATTTATTAATTAATAATATGTCAAATTAATTTAATAATTTACATAGATTAATTTTATTAACGTAATTAGTCTATTTTGCTTTAACATAATTTAGTAGAAAAAGCCCATGTGACCTTTTTACCAATAACAAATTTGTTGTAATTATGAGCATTAATAAAGAACGTTTCATATATAAATGCACAAATTTAGTTAGCTTGCGTGCGATTTCCCAAACTTTGTGGTAATCGAATATACTTTCGAATAAGAATATAGACATATCTTAAGAAATTAATACTCATATATTAGCTGTATATTATTCTTAACGAAAATAACAGACATTGAAAGACAAGCCACTATTATTTAATAGTGCAAATTTATTAATTTTTCAATAAAACATCACCTAACAAGTACGCCAAAAATGTGTCTTGGAAACTAAATATTATAATTTTGTTGTTAGAAATTAAATTCTCTATAGTGTCATATACTAAAACTTTGCAAAATTATTTGATCTGGCAGGCCAGGGATGTGTTTCTGTGCCATATGCAAAATTGGAATAAATGAAATTTAAAAAACATTTTGACGAATATCTTAAGACAAGACTTAAACCATTTGGCAAAAATATTATTTGATTAAAGATATTTTGTTTTGGCCCGGGTTAGTGACTATTTGCTGTAACAAAATGTTCAAAATTGGTTCAAATTTAAAAACATCACTTATGTTTTTAAAAAAACAAAACCCGTCGTCTGTCTCTCTGGCCAGACTTTTTGAGAAGTTCTGACCTCTGACTAATAAAATGTATAGTTTAAGATTTAAAGTACCAAAAAATATCAATAGATTCAAAAAATTTTGAAAAATATTAACAATGACTGCGAATGAAAGTCATGCACAGCTCTGATAAAGAATATTTGATAAAAACCAAAACAAATGGGTAATAATGGCGTGTTTACCCCGATTAAAATTAAAAATTGGTTTTTTATATAATGTATTAAAAAAAATTGGAAATTAATTTAATAGTTTTTCAATAATAAATTTGTAAATTTTGTGCATTTACATATGAAACGCTCTTTATACCCAAGCGCATATAATATAGATGCTCTTATTAATAGACAAAACTGGCATTGTAATGTTAATTTTATTTATAATATGTATATTATATTATACGTTTTCTTAGTAAGAGCAACATTGAATAATGCCAAATTCTATTTATAACTAAAATATTCCAAGATGTTTTTTATAATAATTATTTTTTGTTTGTTTGTTCTTATGTTTTATTAATGTAAATGTAATTTAAATAAAATTATACTAATTTTTATTTAGCATAAAAAATAATAATTTAATGTAAATTAAAAAGTTTTGTTTATTTTTAAATTAATTTTAGTATTCAGAAAAATATTTTATTATTTTTTATGTTGCTTCCTTGTTGATATGTACGGTTTTTTAAAATAAAATTATTTAAGTTTTTTTTCATTAAAAATTAAGTCTGAATAAATATGAATATTTTATTTCCACAAAACTTTGTTTTTTTATTCAAAGTCTGAATTCTTGACAAGAATTGATTAAATTTTCACTTATGAAAAAAAATTGCGAAAATATTTTATAATAAGTTTTTTTTATTTAAAACTCCAGAGGAAAAAAAATGTGGCATGTACCGTAAAAAATGTTTTATTAAATTTTTAGAATAAAGTTAACAATAATTATATAAAAAGCGAAATTTAATAACAAGAAAAAAACTAATGTTTTCCCCAAACAAGTCTTAATCACTTAAATGATATAAAAATTACATAAATTCTGTGTAAATAGAATAAACAAAATCTTATGACTACTACTAAAACCAAACTTTACTTCAACTATAATATTGATTTATTGATAAAAATAATCCATTTATTATATCAAAAACATCAGAAAATTCCATATTATTTCTAAAGTTGTAAAAAATTAGTAATTTTATTAATAGATTAAATCTATACTAAATTTATTTATTTATTAATAAATATAATCTAAAACATTTAACTCTTAAAGCAACATTTATTTTAAGTGCCTAAAACACACATGTTACTAAAATTAAACAAATATTTAATTTAATTTAAGTTTGGCAAGTTAATTTTTTTAGTAAAAATTTTAATTAAATTTTAGTTTAATTTTTAAAAATATTATTTAAATAATATAAATTTAATTTCTAATAATATAATTTTAAAAATGTATTTTTTATATTAAAAAAATATTTTTAACTATCTTCATTTATATGACCTCTAGCTTATAAAAACTTATAAAAATTAATATTTTAACCAATATTTAAATTATGGCAAAAATAAATTCATTTCAGTTAAATATATATTATTTACAAAATTGTATGAATTATACAAATTTATATATTACTAAAATGATTAAAATTATATAAATTTATAAAAAAATATTTTTTAAATTTCAAATATTGAATCGATTAATCACACACGAGTAGTAAAATTTTTGCGTTTGGCACGCTAATTCATAACACATATACCCCAGGAGTATATAATTTTGTAAACAATTTATCATATTTGCAGAAATGTTTATTTTAAATGTTTTTACTAGAATTTATTTTTACAATTTTTTATATATAAATATTTAATTGCTAGAAATTATAGATAGAAATACTGACTGAGAAGTATTGATGTGTTTTTGCAAAGTTTTATTATTGGATCCGCAGTTAAAATATTTATTTATATATAAATATTATTTAATAATTTCTTGTTGACAATATAATGCGGTTAATACTACTATGATTACATTGACTCAAAAAACAAAATTTTCGTTTATAAATATAAATTTACAAAATAAATACTACATGATAAAAATTTTATATTTTAAACAAAATTATAATTATAAAACAATTTAAAAGCAATTAATTTTTAAAAATCTGACCCGTTTGCAACAAGCCCATTTTGTAAATTTATTTATAAATTAAGATTTTATTAAATTAGAAAATAATTTACTAAATTAATAAAATAAATTTAATTTATAAAAAATTAATTTATTGTTTAAATTCAAAACAAGTTTATTGAAAGCGGAGTAAATTGTTATATTTTATTGCCTAATTACTTTTAATTTGTATTGTATTTTGTAACTTAAATTTTCAAAAATATATTAATATTTAATATTAGATAAAAAAAATTAAAAATAATTTACCGAATGGCCAAAACTTGACTGATATCTCGACCAATGAAAATGGTATTGTGAAAAAGCAAAGCAGCAAGTCACTAATAGCCAAATTAATAATAAACAAATTTCGAGATGTACGCATTTTGGGCTTTCGAGCGACAGCAACACATACCAGGCCATTGCCCAGGGTGCCGATAAATATGAGTATTGCGTATGCGATCACTAATAATATCAAGCTTGATTTATCAAGTGCTCGATTGTTGATATATTGTTCGAGCTTTTCCATCAGAGCAGCTAATTTTGACGGATCTACAACAACAACTACATTAATTTTTTAACAAGATAGAATGCAAATTAAATTATTGTTTAAAAAATTTAATTTAATGTATTATGTTTATTTTATAGTTATAATATTAAAATTAGATATTTAATTTATTATATAAATATTTGTTAATAATAATTGATAAAAATAATATAAATTAAAATTTTTAAAATAGATAATTATTTAATATAAAATATTTAATAATTTTTTAATTAAAATTAATTATTGAATTTAAGAGCATATAGTTAAGTATTAAAATGTTCAGGCACAAGATTTATATATATATTTATTTTACAATTATTAATATAGTATAATTTTAAAAATTAATTTAAATATACATATACAATAAAACTTTATAAAAATATTTAAAAAGTTATATAAACTAATTTTTCAAATTTGACATTATTTGACACATAAAATTTTTTATAAGTTTGATAAGTGGAAAAATATTTAAGTTTAAGTAAAATTTGTGTTTTAATTCAATTTATGCAAAAAAATATAATTAATTTATAATCAATTAATTAAATTGCCTTTTTTAAACATCCAGAAATTACAGAAATATAACTGAGTGAAATTTAAATTATTTATGAAAATACATAAATTAAATACTAGCAAATTAAACTTTTATCTATGTCAGATAAAAAACTAAGAAGTTAAAGCAATCTAAATTTTTGCTAATTACTTTTATATACGTACGTAGAATAAATTTGCCAAGATTAAGAAAAACAAAAATTGTTTTTCTAAAAATATATCTTTGTTGAATACTCTACTCTAATAATAACCAAACAATAAATTAAGTTAGAATAGAAAAAACATTTCAAGTTTGACTTGCGCTAATTTTTGTAAACAAGTACAAACGACTTTGATTTTATTTTGATAAAGATGTTCAATTGTTACATATTAATTTTTTAAATTGTATTTTAAAAATAATTTTAAACTAAATTTTGTATATTTTTATTTTAATTAAATTTATTATTTTACTGTTTGAAACAAGCTAGATACAAATAGAAACCTGTTAAGTTTTATTTTAAAAATATAATTGCAATAAAATTTAAAATTTGCAATTTAAATTTTTAAAACCATAATCTAGTTTACTCATTAACAACAAAAAAATTAATTCATTTTATTTAGCATACTTTACACAACCCTAATTTCAAATATGTATGTATGAACTTGAGCAGGGATTGAGAAGGTCGGCCAATCCAGGAGGAGGGATCAGGGTGGGGATTTTCCTCAAAATTTTGGCCAAAAGCCTATATATTTGTGATAAAATTTTACTTAATTTAACTGGATTTAAACTAAATTTAAACTAAATTTAATTAATTTAACTGAATTTAAACCGGATTTAGCACCAATTTAGGGAAAATTTCCTAATTTTG
>JAQFXP010003447.1:0-12517 GCA_034693685.1 Belba bartosi | reverse complement strand
CTGCTCTCTCTCTCCTGCTCTCTCTCTCCTGCTCTCTCTCTCCTGCTCTCTCTCTCCTGCTCTCTCTCTCTCTCTCTCTTTCCTGCTCTCTCTCTCTCTCTCTCACCTTTCTTTAACTCTCTTACTCTTTATAATCAAATCCTCTTTCATAATAATAGTTCATAAAAACAATTTCAATTAAATATAAAGTCTCCTAACATACACCCTATAGACATAAAAGATATTTACAGTAATAGAAAAAAAAATTGTAACAAACAAAATAATAAATCTTATATTTGTCTATATTTTTAAGGCTATCTTTTGTGTTTCTCAGAAATAAATAGAATATAATCGCTGTATAATAGGGAGTGAATTAAGTTTACGACTGAGATTTTATTAGCAAAGCTTTTAAAAATTCATCATAATAAAAAAGTTTTCAGATTATTCTCTTAGTCATTGTTTTGTGTGAAAGTCTCTTTTGTCGCTTAAAAATTCTCAAACATCTAAAAAACTATCAATTTAAAAATACAATTTTCTTTATATGGAAAGTTTTGCGGCAAAAATATTGTTGAATTCGTAACACAAAAGCAAGTATTTGCTCCAAATTTCATTCACACATTGTTTTTGTTCGACTTGTTTTGCAGCACGAATTCGTACCACACTTTATAAACAAGAATTGGAAAAATAAAATGAGCCAAACATTTATTGAAAATTGCATTTAATTTCTGATTTTATTATGAAATGAAGAGATAATTTTTTGAGAGAAAAAAGTTTATTTTTAAACAATTTTTGAAGTAATAAACAAAATTAGTCATAGATAAGTTTTAGAATTAAAATTTGCACCTACTCAATGTCTGAAATACAGCTCGATATACCAAAACAATTTGACAAGTAAGTTTTACATAGCACGCAAATTATAAACTGTTTGAAGAGAGCGTGACTCAAAATTATCAACAAGTCGTTTGTCTCATCCCTTTATCTCATCATTTAATGGATGACTAATTTGTAATCAATTGATATAAGGGTCGAACATATGGAGAAAAGATTAAAAGAAATGATGAGATGGTATATGGATTGATGAGTGTGAGTCTGTTTGACTGGCAAACAGCACCAGTATGTTAGTAGGCCAGTGGGGAAACTCACATTCAGTACATACTGTATGCTCTGATGCTTATAATAGTAAAACTATAGAAAGAGTATGTGAGACAGGTTTTCATATTTATCATTCTTATATTAAGGCCTTATAGACTGTAGACTACGAATGCTTATAAATGGCTAATAACAGCAAACATTGACAATAGCGCTAATATTTTTTTTCTGTACAGTTATTATATTCGTTAATAGTGTAAAAGTTTTTAAGTTTAATATTTTTTTATTGTTTGCATT
The DNA here is from genome assembly GCA_034693685.1 of Belba bartosi. NCBI lineage: Eukaryota > Metazoa > Arthropoda > Arachnida > Sarcoptiformes > Damaeidae > Belba > Belba bartosi. Next base: position 11,152 of record JAQFXP010003447.1, on the reverse strand, counting down.
TACAGTATTTTTAGCCGAAAAGCAATTTTGAAGAACATTTTATTTATTTGATTCGCTTCAATATTTTCCCTTATCTTTTGCATTATTTTTATTCGATTTAATATCGTTTAGTAATAATATTCGCTTCAATTCTTACATTTTAAAAGTTTTTATTCATCTTTTTCAGTGTTAAATATTGTCTCTCAGAGGGTGTTCGTCCGCACAGGTATCTCAGAATTGGTAGATATTAAAGATATACATATTGTGTTTGTGTTCGAGCCCTATCTTGAGGTCGTTTAACTGTTTTATATGTTTATTGTGTTAATGCATATTAAACAGAATTTTGTAAATACCATATATTTAATAATGCCATTCAAAAAAATAATATAAAAATAAAGTTTTTATAATCCAAATACAAAAACACTAAACGGATTTGTCTGACTATTTGGTTTACACCGATTATTAATAAATAATAATAAGTTCTTCATATTCTTAAAATATCTTCAATTTCTCATTGAGTGTCAATAGAAAATTGACTTTTCATTGAATTTAACTAAACCTCTGAAACTAACTGTTGACTTACAATAAAGAATTAAAATTTATTACTCTATCAACGGGTCAGGACTTAGTGGCGGAAAGAAAAGATTATATTATTTTTAATATTTTATAATTTGTTAATAATTTTTTTTACTCTCATTGATCAATAGACACAATTAAATTAAATTAAAAATATCTTTAGTATTAATCTTTGAGTTAAATATAAGTGTTCTCTAAAAGCCTTACCCGTATTGAAAGCATAAGATAAAAATATATATAAATTATATTAAGATATAAAACAGAATACAACTAACTATTAGATTTAAAAAGAGAATTGAAAACAGAAATGCGTTCAAAAATTATAATTAAAATTTAATTTAAATCTTTTTATAATTTTATTTCATTTTTCATTCGCTTTATTTGTTTCTCATTGAAGACGAAAGTGTTTCCGAAAATATTTCGATACACTTCCTGACGGTATTATAATAATTAAATTTTTGTTTTGTTTTAAATAGTTAAGAAAATCAGTTCCTATTAATGTGAATGAGGTTTAGATGCTTGTGCATAATGCCTGTGCATAATACCTGTGCTCTCATCAAAGTGGCTATTATTATGCTAATCTATGGCCGAGTCAGATATGAAAATATTATTTAAATACCCGTTTCCCTCATTATTATTATTATTGTTATTAATTTTAACGAGTTTCCCGTCTTATATATCTGTTCTCAAATAAATTGTTTTATAATTGAACGCATAGTTTGGTTAAGTACTGTTTTTCTCTTACTCTTACTCTTAGTTTCATTTGTTTTAAAATTATATTTATTTTTTCTCTCGATTTAATTCTATTCCGTTTCACATACCATATGATAAAAAATTTTGCAAAAATCTAAGCAATAGATAAGAGTTTACTTTTGATGTTAAGAATCTAATCAATTGATAGATCTCTCATATGGACTGAATTGAGATTTTAAATGTTTTTGTCGATAACATAGTGTTCATTAGCGCAAAGAAAAATTCTATTGTATTTATGCTAATTATTACTTCTTATTATTTGATATCAAAGCAAAAATAATAAAAATATTCTTTTTAATTGACACAATATTTCTGTTCGATAGTCATCATTGAAATCAAATGATAATCAAAATAGTATTTCTTTTTAAACGGATAATAAGAACTCGTTTTCATTTTTAATTTACTTCCTCTCGATTGCTAACAACTTAGAAAAAAAGCTTTTAATAAATTTTTATACAACTTATCAATCTTTGTAAAAATGATGAATTTATTTTTACGGTAGGAATAAATTACTTCTGGATTTACTCATTTCCATATTCAAGTTTAATGAGATTTTAGAACAAATTATTTTTCAATTTAACCATAAAGTAAACCATAATTTAACCGTAAGTTTGCTTTTTAAAAACTTCAATGAGTATTACTCTATAGAATTTTTATTATTCTGTCTTACACATACATATCGCATCAGACAAAAACTTTTTTGAACAAAAAATTGTTTTTATACAAAAAATACAAGTTTTTTAAAAACATACCTCAAAAGAATACTATTGCTATTTTGTACAATACCTCTATCATCTTTGCAGTACTTAAGTTAATACTAGAAACTTATTTAGACTAATAGCTATTGCGATGTTAAAAAATATGGATAATATTTATCGATTGCCAATACTTTGTGTATATATTGTGTATATATATAAAGACAGGAGTGATGTTAAGTGTGAGAGAGAATGAAGAGAAGAGGGAGAGAGGAGAGAGAGGGAGGGAGAGAGAGAGGTTTAAGTTTTTGAAGTGAGTCGTCAGTGAGAGAGAGGTATCTATTCTTCTCGTACTCTCCGATTCCCAAACGACCTCTTTTCGTGTCATTGGGTCAGGTATTGCATCTATGATAACATAGAAACCACTGCCTCTTCTCCACCGACTGTTCGCTTATATGTTATGCGATTGTTATGATGTGCGGCTTCTATGAGAACAACGAACAACAAATACCTGTAATTTTGACATTTCCTATAAAAAGGCTTTCAATAAAAAGTTTCTTCTTATTCAGACTCTATTTTTCCAGAAGTCGTATTCAAAATCACATTTTATAAAGAATTAAAGCAAAAAAAATAATTATTTTTTTGCTCTGATGATTTTCTACTGTATTTTTAGCACTAAATATAATTAAGTTTTACATCAAAGTTAATTTTTTAAACCTCATCTCAATTAATATGTAATTTCTACAAAACTTTTTTCCGATTCTTTTTAAAAAATTAGTTTTTAATTAACAGTTATTAGCATTGCTTTCCATTTGTGAGCAAAACTGTAAACAGTTTTATAAAAGTTTTGTATATATTGTCTGGAAATTAATTTTTTCGAAAATGTTGGCAATAATGAAAGTTTCAAACATTTTGTTAATAATTGTTATTAATATAAACGTTTATATTAGTTATTCTAATTGTAATTCAGTTAACAACTCGTTTACACCGCCACAGCTCAGGTCCGGTGGTTGGACACCAATACCCACATTAAATAACAAAAACTATAAAAGTGGTGAAAAACTAAGCAGTGATTCATCGCAAGTGTCTTCGAAACTACAACAACAAACGACAGAACCGAAGAAGACACAAGACTCGGAAATGCTACCAATTCCAGTGATAAAGCCACACCGGCATGGGGCGACCCTGGGCTTCGATCTGCCCGACCAGGGCCTCACCCTCTACTTGGATATCAACGAGTTGGCCACAAAGCCATTGGCACAGAATATCGGTCTGAAAGTGGTCTCACATGACTCACATCAGGCACAGCCATCCTCACAGCCCCTAAATCACGCCAAACCTAATGCCAAACCCAATGCCAATATCCAGTCGCGACAGCAAAACACGTTATACAACAGCAATGAATCACCACTTTCTCAGTTCGTTCACAAAATGCAAACTTCGAATAACGCACCGAAAGCACCGAAAGCCCCGAAAGCGCCCATAACTGTCGCTAAGATTCAGAAACGAGTGAAGACTACGCGAAATATTGGCTCATATGAAGGCAACGGAGGCTCGTCTGGCGGTAACAGTGGTGGGTCAGGACCGGCACCCGCTGTTAAACCCCCGACTGTGCCCAAACCAGCCGTCAATAAGTATCATGTTGGCTATATGCGACCCCTGGATCTACAAAATGCGCTCAAACAGGTTGGGCTCACACACAGCGGCAATCAATTAAACAATCAAAACAAGAATTCAAATATTCAGAACAAGAATCAGAATCCCAGTACTCGAACCGTTATTATTAATACTCATTCTTTAGTTAATAATAATAATAATAATAATCAAAACTATAATAACAATAATAAGCAAACAAATGGTCAAAAAATTGATTCTAAGATCAAGAGCTCAGCACTCGATAGCTTTAATCCAAACCCAAACAAATATTTCTCGACTCCACTCACATTCCAATCAAATTTACCACAAATATCATTGAACAACAACTTTGTGCCGCAAACTAATCACAAGCAACAGAACGCCAACCGGCCGTCGGTTAGCTCTTCGCCCCAGTCCTTGTCCTATACCCAGTCATCCCTTCAGTTACCTATTAGGCCGAGTACTCAATATCCAGTACAAGAAAAAGAACCGGATGTTCAAAGACCACATCAGGAACCAGAAGAGGAGGCACGAGAGGAGACGCCAGTGCAACAGACAGCACAAGAAGAGGAACACGACTTTGTGGAGAATGAAGTGGCAGTGGGAAGGACTACAACACCTGCACCTGTTCTGCCGCCACAGGAGGAAGACGTACAGCAAACGGGTTTCGATGACGACGTCGAACAGTCGACGCAATCAATACCTGACAATCGGTTTGAAGAACCGCAACGACAGGTCAGTTATGACGCCGACAGTGACGACCAGAAGAACTATATTAAACAAACCGTTTCGATGCCATTGCCGACAACCAATGCTCACTTTACTCCATCAGATGACACAATTGTTAAGCCATTTCCCGCACCGTCTGCAGCCGTACAGCAGGACCTGACAGACATACCCGTCCCAAATACCTGTGCATCCATACATCAGATGTGTGGACAGACATGTGATGCAAAAACCGATAATTTGATTACAGACGCGAGTAATATAAGAGAAATAATACATAAATTAAACGCCGATTCCCTTATCAATACATTCCCAACCCTTGAGGTTGAGTTGCAAAACATTATAGACTTCGCGTCCACTAATGGCTACACAATTATACTTCCGTCCAATGAAGCCGTTTCTCGATTACCGCCCAATTTGTTTGAGTTCTGGAAGAATAACGTTAACTCTTTGGCCCCTCTTCTCGACAATCATGTTATAGAAAGCGCTCAATCGCTCGAAGAGATGAGACAATCGGCGATAATTCAGCCGCGAAGTGGTGCCAAACTGCGGGTCAATAGAGCCCACAACGACTCCTATACAATAAACGGCGAACGCGTTCAGATCGCCAATCAGGTCGGGCCTAACGGTGGAACTATTCATGTGATCGATGGCATACTATACCCAAATTCTGATAAAGACATTATGGAAACGCTTAAGTCATGCAATCGTTTGGACGGTTTTGTCACTTTAGCCGAAGGAACCGGTTTTGCGGATTCGCTTAAACAGAGTAAGTGTTTCTAACGGAACCATTCATTCAAACTCTTAATCTTAATCTATAATTAAAATCCTATTACTATTATGTACTGCAGTTACAAATGATATATTATCAGTACTACCGGTTTGGCATAAATACAATTTCGCTTTTATTGTTGCATTAATTTCTATTTAATCTCATTTTCTCTAATTAACTAATTTATAAAAATGTCTTTTTTGTATCCATTTTGTCCTCTAATTGGCCAAAAAGGTGGACCGTTTACAGTGTTTGTACCCAGTAATGAAGCGCTTCAAAAAGTGCCAGATAATGATCTGGATATAATCAGGAATAATATGACTGCACTCAGAGGTTAGTAATCCTTAAAACTATTATAATATTAGAGTATTTTAATTCTCACTAATCCTTTCGCCACTCATTTAAAATTTGAATAAGAATTTAATCTCTCTAGTCATCAAAAGTTTTTGCTTAAAAAAGAATTTTTATTTATTTTGATTATATTTTTAATCTATTGGTTAAAGAATTTTCAAATTTGTCTCTCATTTACAGCAATACATAAATAGCATAAAAATAGTTATTATTTACTTTGCATTTAAAGGAGAAAAAGAAATTTTTTCGCACTTCTAAATAAATTAAAGATTAGATTATTTGTTCACTTTGTGGCCTAATTCACAAATATTTTTTTGTTTGTATTCACTCTCTTATTAAAATTGTTTCGGAGTTTTATCACCAGTCAATCCCATTCTTGTTATAAGACTGTCATAACTGTTAACTACTGTTATATAACAACTAGTAGTTTAAGGTTGAGGATGGATTGGGATGCTTGTGCTCGTTAACAAGACACTTGCTCTGTCTATAAATAAGATTCTATGAACTTGTTTAGCATAAAATCCAATGTAAAGATTAATTTGGCATGCTATGTGACAAAAGTCGAGAGTTTTTTAGTTTGTTTTTTACTTATGTAATATATATAGTATAATAAGCAATTGTCTAATATTTAACGACTTATTTTAGAACTATTCTTGCTATTTATATCTAAAGTTAAATGAATATACTGTAAATAGAGAGTAAGTAAATATTTTTTCGAAAAACAACTTTCAAGTTTTAAACTTCTAATTAGACTAAAGAAAATAATTTTAAGAGTAATTAAAAATCTATTAAATATTTTTAGAGACAATACTTCAATAAATTTGATTTTTACCACCGAATCGCTATCTATGTTAGCCATAGATGTGCTAAATATCGATCCGTCAAACAATTGATGAAACTATTGTAATATACAATACCTGTACTTTTTGGCACACATTATAGCCTTATATCTTATATAACTTTATTAATTCAATTACGTTATACTGTATATACTGTATATCGTATATAATTGTATTAATATGTAAGTAACTAAACGACAAACCACTTGTCATAGAATTCCTCAAATATCATGTGGCACTGGGCGCTCACTATAGTAATGACTTAAGGGACGGCCAATTCATACCTTCGCTCATTGATGGCCAGTATATTCAGGTCGGCGTACGAGTAGACGGCTGTCGAAGTGAGTTATTCTCATTTATAACCATTTCTACCATTCCTACCATTCCGTACTGATTAACCAATTGTTTGTCGCTTATGAACAGGACGTCTGGTGGAGGCGAATGTGTCGCCATTATATAGGGCCGATATCCCGGCCTCTAATGGAGTGATTCATGTCGTCGATTGGATTCTGAAGCCGACAGATAGAGACTGGTGTGAAAACGTAATACTTCCCCGTTAGGGCTGTTAGGGCTGTTCAGCCAATTATGCCAATTAATAATTGACAAAAATGTGCGCAAATTACAGTCAAATCCGTTTTAGTTTACCGTTTTGTTTGAATACTTCTTTTGCCAATTCATAACTTATATGATATCATAAACTCATTAATACATACAATGTTTGGATTGCATTCAGAATCACTGCACGAATGCAATTGCACTCAATTCGAGTGTTTATTTCAGATAATTCGACTTTTTTTCAATTTAAAAAAATATAATTTATGTTATTTTTGATATGTTTTGCTAAAATAGATTTATTTTGTTGATTAAAATACTGTACACTTTATTTGAATTAATTATTAATTCTCATTCACTCAATTCAATTGGAAAAATGCTTAACAACATTAAACATAGAAAAACAAATTAAAAATAACCGAAAAATTTCATAACATTTGCAATATAAATGACACGATATTATGTATAGACTATTCAAAACTGTAATACATTTATCATAAAACTCATCAAAATCTAATCCTTACCTAAAAACCAAACTTTTTCTACCTTTTCGTCATTGAATGCAATCTAAACCTCAACTCTAAACAAAACTTTTGAGCTATACTTTGGTTTTAATATATATTTATGTAAATGTTATCGCTTTTAGAGATATTGATTAATAATTGTTTGGAAAATATACAATAATTAATAAAATGTTTAGTTAATAGTCTATGAGTTTAAGGTCGAGTGAGAGTGCAGTTGAAAACTCTGCCCTCATATGAGTTGTAATAGAATGTACACAAAGCGGCGTTATTGTCGAAACTGAGCTCGGACACTTTGAATTCCGGATTAATTGAGACCTAGTATGCAAAGTTTTAAAGTCAAATGACAGCACAATTAATTAGAAACCTCTGATGTCTTTATACCTTAAGCTGATAAACACCGGGAGATATGTCTGTTATGTCGATCCACTGACAGTCAATGTTATAGAGATAGGTATCGACTATTAATTCGAGTTTGAAATTGAGTGAATAGACGCAAAAACAAGAAAATTGCCGTCAAATCAATCAGTTGTAAAAAAATAATAAATTGAATAAACGTAATGAGCGCAAACCTACCACAACCAACACTGATGCCCTGGTCGCCATAATTGGCACAGGCATACTTTGCCGTCACATTGCTCGCACAGTTGTTGTCCTCTAAGCAGAAGCTGGCCTTATGTCCCTCAGCCACACGTCTGCCCTCACTGTCCAGTATATCGAAATGTGCGAACACTTCCATACTATGGTAGTGTTGATGGCACGCATGCCAGTCCCAGATCTGTTTGGGCAGAAATGGTCGAAAATCAGCAGTTCCTATGTTTGCAATTCTGGCCGTAAACCGTAAAAGTCTTCTTTGTTCGAATTGCCAGCCTTTGAGTGAATAGTTTAGTAAATTATACTTAACTCACAATAACTGAATACCGTATTGCTGTCTATTGTTAGTATAGGCAGAACTGGCCAAACAGTTCTCTTCAAGAGCGCACTGTAACAGCATTAACATCCTGTCCTCTAAATAAGCAGACTTTTCAATCTCTCGTTCGTCTGGAACCAGATCTGGCAGTTCTGAATCAAAATGTTTTAAAATCTAAACTTATATTAATTTATTTAAAAATAATAATTAAAATGACAAACGCCTAACCGGAAGTACAAATAACCCCGGCAATATTATCGTGAATGGCGGAACAGGTGTGCACAGAGCCCAAGCCATTCATCACACAATCGGCTAAATTGGTTTCAAAGCCCTTACAGCGAACGCCACTCAAGACAACCGATAAATTATGGCCTCCGAAGGCATTGCTTTTGACAGCGTGTGCCGCATAGCCCAAACCTAATTGTCTGCAGACAACCATTGCCTCCAATAGACCCCATCCATCGCCACAAACCAGTTGCCATTCATCAGAGACTTTCACTTCTAGTCTGCCCTCAAATTTATTCCGACCGCCGCTCAGACGGATATTAATGTCTTTCTTCGAGAATATCTTTAAATGTTTTTGAGAGGATTTCGCAGAAAATATAGAATTTTTAGTTTTGTTTAGCAATAAATATCAAATGAAATAAATAAATAAACTTCTCATTAGAATATGTAATTCAAAGTGTTCTCAACATTTGATTTATTTAAAAATAGAAATTACTCTTATTTTAGTGTTGGAAGTGGTTGTGAGTAGAGGCGCGTCGTTGCTTAGGGTCAGGGCATTACTGGTGCTGTTGTCAGCGCTGGTGTTCTTCTTAGCTACTTCAACAGAAGAACTAATATACGAATTGATGGCAGAGTTAGTCTCATTGAGTCTGGTTTTGCAAACGACACCCGCGGCCTCATTAGTAGTGCAATCATGTAGTTTCCAGCCGTCGAACTGGCACTCAGCCAATGCCCGCTCCTCTCCATTGCAGTACACGTTATCCATCCAAATCAACTCTGCCGTCAAATCAAGTTTATCACAACTCAACTCATTTTTTGCTAATTTTATAGTTTTTTAAATCTATAAATCACTCAATTCTTAAAACAAATTTCGATTTTAAAATTTGAAATAAGAAATCTACAGAAATGTACGGATTATTAGTTTGTTAATACTGTAATATAAATACTGTACTTTAGTTTGTTTTAGATCAGAAATGATGGTTTTCTACATTCTCTAAGTCTTCATCAATATTTAGTTTAACAAAAGTAAAGTAAAATAAAAATTTTCGAAATGTCTTACTTCTAGTTCTTCCAAACTGTGCGTTATTTGTAGCCATAAGAGCCCCGAATGGAAAGCCGAGTGATTTGCAGACGACGTGAGCGTCGACTAAATCCCATTCATCATCGCATACAGAGCCCCAACGGCCCATATGGTAGAGCTCAACATTGCCCTCCGAGTGGGTCAGTCCGCCCACCAGTTTGACTGTTCCCTCTGGTATTCGGTGCGCTCTACGCACTCTGGCCGGGGGTCTTATCACAAACATACGCTGTCGGACTACCAGAGCCATAGATTCGCATAACACCAATACAACAGTGAATAAAAAGATTAACACTTTTACAAAATTCATATCAAATACAATATTAATAGCAATCAAAAGGAATAATTGTTGCGTATTCTGACAGTTATTCTTTACAATAATAAAATTCCCAAATTTATTCGCAAAAAATGTTAATGAATTGTACGAAAGAAGTAGTGAATAGAGTTTGTGTTTACAAGAAATCAATTGATCTCAAAACCCAAAAACTTTGTGGAACAGCAAAACTATTCAAGAGGAAGAGTATTGCTGAGTATAAGAGTCACTCCAGTGCCACACATTTCTGGTGCGAATATCATTAGTCAATGTCTAAAAAATACCAAAAACTCTCAATACTGTAGAGTCTAAGAGTGACAGAAAAATATCATTTATACTTGTTTAATTTGGAGCTCAAGAGCACACATAATCTGTCGGTCCTTTTATATGACATAACACAAGCGACTGTTTGTCTGATTTTAAGCAAAGGTTCTAATAATTGTCAGAAAACAAAAACAAAATTAGTTAAACTTCCTGTACTTTATTGATTTTACAGCAATATTACAACTTTTTCAACAAATCATCTAAAAAATTATTTCATAAGACTTTTAAAAATATTTTGTTTTCAGAGTTATGTATATCAAGTCTCAAATTAGATTTGAGTCTAAATATAAAAACTTTTATTAATCATATCTTCAGAATTGATGGCTAATCTGAAAATACATTGAATTATAAAATGCAGACAAACTGTTAGAAGAGGCAGAAGAAGACAAAGAAGTAGTCGTTTGAGGAATAGATTGCAAAGTTATGCTATTAGAGGCCACACTATAAATGCGCTTTTCGTGAGTTCTCTGATGTTTCTTCAGATGGTCTTTCCGGCCGAATCGTTTCTTACAGACCAGACAAGAATAGGGTCGAACTCCGGTGTGTATTCTTCGGTGTCGAGTGAGCTCTTCATTTCTGGTGAATGATTTACCGCAATCCGAGTGATCGCAAACGAATGGACGTTCGCCTAAACATTATTTTATTAATTATTACTGTACAGGATAAATTCGACTTTAGCATATTGGATTATATTGGCAATAACAATAACAAGGCAATGTTGCTGCACTGTTGCTGCAAGAGTTTTTAATGCCACAAACTCTTGATTATTGCAAAATTCAATAATAAAAACAATTTTTTAAAGCATCAAGCAATTGCTAAAATTGTGTTTACAGTCAGTTTCAGAAATGTGTAGCCAAAAACGAAGTAGTAGAATAATGCGCACTCTGGCGCAACTTTATTTAC
>JAQFXP010003446.1:0-12520 GCA_034693685.1 Belba bartosi | reverse complement strand
CACTATATAATACTCAACTGATGTTGATTTGATTATTAATCACAATATAATACTCAACTGATGTTGATTTGACCATTCGTCACTATATAATACTCAACTGATGTTGATTTGATTATTAATCACAATATAATACTCAACTGATGTTGATTTGACCATTAGCCACTATATAATACTCAACTGATGTTGATTTGACCATTAGCCACTATATAATACTCAATTGATGTTGATTTGATTATTAGCTACTATATAATACTCAATTGATGTTGATTTGACCATTAGCCACTATATAATACTCAACTGATGTTGATTTGACCATTAGCCACTATATAATACTCAATTGATGTTGATTTGACCATTAGCTACTATATAATACTCAATTGATGTTGATTTGACCATTGGTCACTATATAATACTTAACTGAAGTTGATTTGATTATTAATCACAATATAATACTCAATTGATGTTGATTTGACCATTGGTCACTATATAATACTTAACTGAAGTTGATTTGACTATCAGTTACTTTATAGTATTGTGAGATGCTGGGAAACACGGTATAGCAAAATAATCCATTTTTTGTCATAATCCCCATATCTCAATCTATGTTCCCGTGAAGGGAACGGTTCTCAACCTTCCCGGGTAGACAATCAAGAAATTATGGTTTAGTTCCCGAGCACAGACACAGAGTACAGTATAAGTGGCAATAAACATAAATCAAGTAAATTGGTTTAATTAATATAACAATTACTTTATTTAAGTGATCACAATAAGTGCTAATACAGTATAAACAAGAAAATAGTGATTACATTTTAGTTAAGGCTTGTATAGTCGTAATTTAGGTTCAAAACCTATTCTGATGAATGGGTTCTCAGAAACAAATTATATAAAAAAATATAAACTTAACAAACATTTGTTTATTTAATATAAACTTTAACTATAACTGTCATTAATTTAATGGCCTATGATATCATAAGACATCAGATGGCATATGACAGTACTCTACCGATATTTAATTGACCATTAATCACTATATAATATTCGACTGATTTTTTTTTACCATTGGTGTACAGTATAATGCTCGATTGATATTAATTTTACCATTGGTTATTGTATAATACTCAACTAATATTGACTTTATATATAATATTAACAAATATATATAATTAATATTTAATTATCACTTAAATTTATCGATTTTTTTAAAAATATTATTATTTTTTACTGTAATAAAGTTATTAAAAATATTTTTAACATGTAAATTTAATAGACAATTAAATGTGATGTTGCACAGTTGAAAACAATTATCTTTGACACATTTTTACATTGGTTTAAATTAATTATAATAATGTTTTTAAAATTATTTATTTTACATATAAAAATTTAACTGTTTGGTTTAAAAAAAGTTTACCAATGCAATTTTTTGGTAAAATTGCAATTGCTTTAAATCCATAAATGAAATTTTTTTCTAACTTATCTACTTTAATAAAAAAAATTACAAAAAACAAAAATGCTACGTTTGAGCGACTAAAGTTAAATTCAAATACAATGTTAGAATTAAAAAATAAAATCTACATTTTTATCATTAAGACGACTTAAATAAAATATTAAAATAGCTTACTTAAAATTTTAAAAATAAAATTAAAAATAATTTTAAATAACTTTTAAATAAAATACGCGAAAATTTTCCCGCCAACCTAATATTATGCATATTTTAATTATATGTTTATATTTTAGTAAATAGTAACATAATATTTTATTTTAGTATAAAGTTATAAATAATAAAATTTTGAAGATTGATGTAAAGTTATCAAATCTGATCTGATCTAGCAAATATAATTTTACCAATCGTTTTCAAAAATTTATTAAAGTCATACTGTTCAGTCTTGTTTATTAAATTTTTTTAAAAATTTAATTTTAAAAGTTTTAATTTTTGATATTAATTGCTGATTAAATCTATTTTAATCTCTAAGTTAAACAATCCACAACAATAATTAAATAAATTTTAAATTTAAATAAATATATATGTGTATGTGTATGAGTGAAATGATATCCGCATAACTACATATGTGAGGAGTAATTTTAAAGTTAAATTCTTATATTAGCGTCCAAGTTAAATTATACATATTTTTAGTGCTGACTTTTAATGATACATAAGTAATGTGTTGCATTAATTGATCAATATATATATATAATTTAATTTTAGGGCTAATAACTGCAAAATTACCCCTCAAAGGGACAGTTATGCGGACTTTGTTTTTATCGTACATAGCCACATATTAATAAATCTAAAATTTATATTTTGCCGTATTCAAATCCATTACCGGTGTTAACAAATCCATTGTTTGTGTTACCAACTGGTAAGAATCCACCCGGGCCCAATCCTATTCAACTGCCCAACAGTACTATATGTTATAATTTAATAATTAAAATAAGATCAAGTAGAAAACGCATAAGTAATACACACATAACTAAATTATTATATTTAATGTAAATATTTGTTCAATTATTTGGTTTGAGCCGACAAAAATTCCGGTTGAGTTAAAACACCTGAGCGGTAGATTACATGTATTTAAATTTGTTCTTGGTAGTGAAGTTGGCAAATTGCCACTAAGTGCCAAAATACAACCAGGCGGTTTCAAAACAAGCAAGCTACTTGTTATAACATTAACAATATCATTAACATTGTCAAAACCAGTTTTAATATTAAAAATTAAGAATTCTTTGCTAAATATATTGTCTCCTTTTCTGATGTCAACAAGTTGATTGTTTCCATTACCAACACCATTCGTGCTGAAACCTTTTTTCATAAGTACTAGCTATTGCTGTTTGACAAAAAAGAATAAAATTTTATAATTTTTATTAAGAACAATTTATATAAATTTTATAAATTAAAATTAAAACTAATATATATGTCTTACAAAACATTGCTTTTTATAGAAAACATTACTATGCTTAATTATAGTTTTTTAATTAGATACTATTTTAACTAAATTTTCGCGCATATAGGTGCATGCACTTATAGGTCAGTTTGACTATAATTACAAATAAATCGTCTATTTTTAAAATTGAAATACACGTCGTTAAGCTACTTTGTGCAAGTGCAATAATAACCATGGCTGAGTTGCAAATTTGGCCAAGTGTTAGATTAGTAGCTGGAGGTGAGATAAGCATGGTAAAGTCACAAAAAAAAGATTTGTTAAGTGCATGAGAGAGAAAGAGACAGGGATTTGGCGCTGGTGTCGTTGTTGGCGTAGGTGCTGGTGTAGGTGTAGGTACAGTGGCAACTGGTTGTTCTACAACGCCCATAATTACAGGTACATTACTAACACCACTATCATTACCAACTTCGCTATAATCGGATATAAATACATAATCAAATCCATTACCGGTGTTAACGACTACATTATTGCCGTTATAACCGGTACGTATACAGCAGTGCCCAATCCATTTACATTACCAAAATTTGGTTTAAATATTTGTTGTTGTTGTGACTGTTGTACGCCTTTTCTTCTGTTTTTACAATTACTTCCGCAATGACTAATATGACCTAAAAGTTATTTTAATTATTTTTAGTTTGTTTTCAAATTCGAGTTATTAAAACTTACTTTGTTGATTACGCTCTACCTAATTTTTTGTATATTTTTTACTGTTAGCTTGGTGTGTTTTTCTTTATAGTACAATTTGTTTATTTGATCTAACTAGAGCAAACATTGTCTATTTAACTTAAATAATATTTTTATTTAGAAATTAGTTAAACCAACTTTGTTTTGCTCTTCCTTCCAAAAAATTGTTTTCTCCATTTTGATCCTGTTCAGTTAAAGTTTGTTCGGTAAAAATATTGCCATCACATGTAATATACAAAATGTGTGCTAGTAAAACTTTTTTATAGATACAATTAAAAATTTCTAAATTATAAATAAATATATATATTTATTTTTATTTATAAGCATAGTAACACATTGAAAAACATTTGCTTTAAATCAAATTTATTGAAAAATTGTAAAATTTTTTAATTAGTTTAATGGAATAGAGCGCTAGTTAAAAATAATAAATTTATTAAACTTACTAAATAAAAATAAAAATTGTAATTAAATAAAAATACAAAATAAATAATATAGTCTTTCTTAATTAGAATTTATTTCATACTGTATTTTTTCGAATATAATTGCATGCACACATAAACGAGTTTGATTATAATTACAATTAAATTGTATATAATTTTATTAGAATGTCGATTTAAAGTAAATATATTATAAAATTTAAAAAAAATTTTTAAATATAATTATGAAATTGACTAAATAATTATTAATAACAATTAAAACTTGATTTCGGCCGGGATTACAAATCCCGGTTACCGACGGGATTACGATTTAGAGTAAATTATATATAAAATTGTGTATTTTCTAAAACATTTCAAAGAAATAAAAAAAATTTCCTAAATAGTTAATAATAATAAAATTTTTGTTAAAAACATCAAACAATAAATTAAAAACTGTCATATAAAAATACAATAAAAAACAGCTTTGAGTTAGTCTTTATATGCATTATTCAGGTATTCCGAGTATACCATTTAAAACACCCGATATTATGATAGCTCTTAGATTACCACATATAAAAGAAAGAAAAGTCGTATCAGTAGAGCACACACCATCCGGTATGACTCCATCACAATCCGTAAGTAGCGCGTTCTTAAGTCTAGCTAAAGCATCCGCATTACTGCATATTTGTCCAATTCTTAAGTTATCGGCTATCTGGCCAATACTGTCTGTACCGCAACACCTGAGCGGTGTATTACATGTAATGGGATTACAAACGTTTATAACTGGTGTAACTGTTGGTGTGGTTATGGCTGATATGACGACAGACGTCGTTGTAACAACTGGTAGTATTACAACGCCCGGTGCTACGACCGCATTACCACTACCCGTATCACTATAGTCAGGTACGAATGCATAATCAAATCCGTTGATTCCATTACTGTTGTTAACAAGTCCATTGTTTAAGTTACCAACTGGTAAAAAATTAACTGGTACAAATCCATTTCCATTTCCCAACAATACTATATGTTGTTGTTGCGACTGTTGTACGCCTTTCCTCCCTTTTCGACAATTATTTTTGCAATGACTGCTATGAACTAAAAGTTAATTTAATTATTTTTAATATGTTTTAAATTTGGGATTTTAAACATACTAGGTCGTTTACGATTTAAAGTTGTTTTTGAAAATTTTTTATTTTTAACTTGATGTGTTTTTCTTTTTGGCATAATTCGCTTAATTAATCTAACTCGAGAAAAATATTTAAATTATTTTAAATAATTTATAATTAATAACATTTAATTAAACTTTTGTTTGTTCTTTCTTCTAAAAGCTGGTTTTCTCCAATTTTAGCATGTTTAGTTAAATTTTGTTTGAAAAAATTATTGCCATTACATATTATATATGTAATATGTGTTATATAAAAAATATATAGTTCAATTAATGATAAAAAATTTATATTTAAGTTTATACATTTTTTTAAACATTAACATTTTTATAATTTTTTAAATATAAATTACGGTAATAGCGTTAACTATAATTAATTTAAACTGCTAAACTTGTTTCTTTTAAATTAATAAATATTATTAATTTATTAAACTTACCAATAATAATAAATAATAATATTAAAATTGAATTAAAAGACATTTTTTAAATTTATTATTTCAAAGTAAAAATTAAAAAAAACAAGCATAAAAATTCTTTTTATAGAAAACACAAATGTGATTGCTCAATTATTGGCAATTTTATTTTAAATGTTTTAAATATATATTTCTAAATTATCACGGAATTAATTTATTTATAATGTTGCTCCATTTAAAAACATATTTTATAATTAACCCAATTAATATTATATATTATCTGTTCAGTATATAATTGCACAAAAATTAAATTAAAATAATATTTGTTTTTTTTATTTATAACAATTAGAAATTAATAATTAAATCTAAAACATTTATTTTAAAAATATATATATTTGTGATTGCTTAATTATAGTTTTATAGTTAGAATACATTGGTTTTTTAAAATTTAGTTTTAATATTAGTGTTAACAACGTATTTAATAAAATCAATTTATTTGTTATTCTAATTATTCTAAAATTATTCTGTGTTTAAAATATAGTTTTAAAATAATATTTTAAAAATATTGCTAAATAATTTTAATAATTTACTTTGTTGGAGTTTATGCAAATAATGAAAAAGCTGTTAAATATTTTACATTTTAATAGTTAGTTAAATAATATAATTTATTTTAATTTAAAACATTGTAAATTGTAATTTTTAAAATAAATAAATAATAATTAAAAATAACTTAAATATATTATTATTAAATAATAATTTTACAAATACAAACTTTATTCATATATTTTTATGACATTAAATAATTTAGATATTATTAATAATAAATATTAAAATATTACAATTGTTTTTGTAAAATAGTTAAATTAATAAAATAAGCTGGGTTATTTTGCAAATAATAATATATTAAATATTAATAATAACTTGAGTAAATTTTAATAATTTAATAAATACAAAAAAAATAAATAAAATTGAACAAAAATTAAATATTTTTTAAAGTTGTCAAGCATTTTTATAACATAATTTTACAAATACATTATACTCCGTTTATAATCATCACTTTTATGCATGATAAATTAAGTGATTATATCCGAAAATGATTATAACCGATGCATTAACAACACTATTTGCAACATTCGGTTCTTTGTATATTCAGTGATTATAACCAAATGTGCTTATAAACGGATTGATTATAGCAGGAGTATACTGTAATTTTTGCCCAAAAACTTTGTTAATTTTTTTTTATTTTATCAAGTTAGTCTAATTATAATACTTAAAACAGCAGCTAAAATGATACTTAAAAAAAACCACACGTATTAAAAAGAAGAGCCATGCACACAACTCTGGATATGATTCCAAGACAATCCGCATCACCTTGTGCCGCAAGTGCAACAGTCACAACCGTATTACCGCATATTTGTCCAATCAATAGATTAACTGCTTTGGCAATACCGTTAGTACCGCAACAAATAATCGATGTATTGCATGTATACGGATTACAGGGGTCTATAGCAGGTGTTGCGGTTGGTATAGTTGCTAAGATAACTAGGGCCGTCGTAAGAACTGGGGTCCGGTGTAAAACAACGCCCTGAGTGACCGGTAGCAAATCGACATTACCAGTTCCACTGTAGTCAAGTATAAATATATAGTCAAATCCAATACCGTTTTCATTGCCGATGAAAACAAAACCATTTATTCAGTTACCCCGTGGTATAAAGCTAACCGTGCCAAATCCATTTCCTCTTCGGCGATTGAGTCTAATTATTTGTTGTTGTTGTGACTGTTGTACGCCTTTCCCTCCGTTTCTACAATTACATCCGCAATGACTGCTATGACCTAAAAGTTATTTTTATTTTTATTATATTTTAAAAAGTATTTATAAAATTAATATATTTATAGTTATCGATAGTTATATGTTTATATTTAATTAAATTTATTTATTTAAAGACAAAAAACATAAAATAAATAGTTTTTAAAATTATATATAATTATATTATTAAATTAATTATTTAACAAATGTATATTATACGAAATATTATTTTTTACTTTATTTTATATTTGATTTATTTTAATTTATTAAATTAATTAATAATTATATTTAAAAAATTTTAATTTAAAAAAAATTTATTAAAATAAATATAGAATTTTTTTAATTAAATCAATTGTTATAATCAGCAGAGTTGCTTTAAAAAAAATTTTTTGTTAAATAATTGAAGCGTTATTTTTGCCTTGGTCATTTGATTAACAGTTATTTATTTGCAAATGGTTTAAAATCCAATATTAGACGTTAATTAAAAGTGGCCACTGAATGGCCACTGGAGCATTTCTGATAATCAGTGATGTAATTTTGTAACAGCCTACCTATAAGTAATGAGAAAAATATATCACTTTTATAACATGAAATAAAATTCGGTAAAAGATTTAAATTTACTTAAAATAAACTTAATTTATAGTCAATTAAATCGTAATTAATAGAAAAACAAAAGTATTAAAGAATTAAATGCAGAATTAAACCTTAACTTATTGCTTATCAATATGGCAATAACAAGGTTTCAAAATATAGTCTCAAAATACCTTTGCATCAGTTTGTTATAAAAATGAGAAAAAAATAAGGCGTGTTTTTACATTTAGTGTCTAATGTATACAAATATTTTAATTTTACTATAAATCAAATAATGTTATGTCGAATATTGTTATGTCAAATATTGTTATGTAGAATATTGTTAAGTCGAATATTGTTATGTCGCAAATTGTTAAGTCAAATATTGTTAAGTCGAATATTCGACATAACAATATTCGACTTGACAATATTCAAATTATAGTAAAATTAAAGTATTTTTATACATTAGACCCCAAATGTATAAAACGCCAAATTTTTCTCTCACTTTCATAACAAACTGATGTAAAGGTATTTCGAAACCATGTTTGCCATACGAAACCCTCCATAAGGTCTTAAATCCATTTCGACAAAATACGAATCGCCAAATATTTTTCGCCAATATGGATTTTGCCAAAAGCCGATTTTCATGCATTTTGCCAAAGAAATTTTAACAACGTAATTTATACACCAATATATAATTAACTTTAATTAAAAATACTAAAAAAATTTTATTAAAATTTTAATATAATTTAATATTACATTATTCCAAAATTTAAATTAATATAATCTGAGTTAATTCAGTTAGTGTAATTAAATGTCAAACTTCGTCGAGAAACTAAATTCCATTTTCCAAATTATAATAATTGTTGATGAAAATTAGAAAATTTTTATCATTTATTCTATATATGCTCATTTTTCAAATTACATTATTATCATTCTGAGTTATAAGTTTTCCGTTAAACTAAATTAAATGAATGTGTTATTTCAAACTGAATGAAAATTTTATCACAAGTTTTCTGATCTTTTTTTTGATATTAATCTTATCAAAAAATTTGTTTTCATAGTATAAAGTATGTTTGGTTTAATTTAGAAATATTTTAGAAGAAATGCGTGTATTTTTTGGCGATAAGAATTTAGACCATTTCCATTAAAATTTTAGACCAATTGCATGTTGGCTAAATGGATTTAAGCTATATGGAGTGAATGGATGCCATACTTATTTGATTCTCTGAATTGGTGCTAAATCCGGTTTAAATCCAATTAATTTAATTAAATTTATTTTAAATCCTTACTTTAATCAAACAAACATTTTTATTTAACGTTTTAGAAAAAGTATGTATGTTAAAATTTATGTATGTATGTTATCAAAAACATTTTATTAATTACAAATACATTATAAATTAATTTTTTTATAAATATATATTTTGGAACATTATAATTAAACTTAAATTTTTATTTAATATTAATTTTCCAATCATAAATAAAATATAATAATTTTAAAATATTTATCTTTAAATATATTTTAGTTATATATGTTTTTTAAAAATAAATTTAGGTTGTCGAACTAAATATATAACATATTTTTTAATTAACAGCTTTATAAAGTAATTTTTACACGTTAAATTAAATAAATACCGTATTCTCGCAAATATAATTGCAGTGTGCAAATATTTGTATGCACAGTATACTTCTGGGTCGTTAAACGTAAGGAATAAAACCAGTTTAACAAAAATTTATAGCATTAATAAATAACATTTAAAAGTTAGTTTATCTTAATAAATTGATATATTTTTGTTATTGACAATAGTTATTTAGTTAATTAATAATTATATTTAAAATTTTTAATTTTTTTAATTTTTATAATAAAATTATTTTATATCGACATTCCAATAAAATAATAAACAATTTCGTTGTAATAATATTCAAACTCACCTATGAGTTTGTGCAATTATATGCGCGAAAATACAGTATAAAATAGATTCTATTTAAAAAACTTTAATTAAGCACAGTAATGTTTTCTATAAAAAGCGCTGTCATATATATATGTTTTAATATTAATTTATAAAATGTTCTCAATAAAAATTATAAATTTTTATTCATTTTTCTCAAAACAGCAACAGATAGTAATTATGGAAAATAGATTCAGCACTAGTGGTATTGGCAATGGAAACAATAAACTTGGTCACATCAGAAAAGGAGACAATGAATTTGGCAAAGAATTCCTAACTCATAATATTAGAACTGGTATTGACAATGTTAATGATATTGTTGCTGTTATAACGGGTAGTTTGGTTGTTGCAAAACCGCCTGGTTGTATTTCGGCACTTAGTAGTAATTCGCCAACTTTACTACCAAGAACAATTACAAATACATGTAATTTACGGCTCAGCTGTTGTGTCTCAACCGGAAGTTTTGTCGGCTCAGACCACACAATTGGACAAATATTTAGCGAATATAAAATTATTTGTAGACTTCAATCAATTTTTATTTTATATTGTGATTCAACTGTCACTGATATTTACATTAAATGTAATAATTTAGCAAGGTCTGTATTACTCATGCGTTTTCTACGTTATCTTATTTTAATTATTAAATTATAACATAAAGTACTGTTGGGCAATGGAAATGGATTGGGCCCGGGTGGATTCCTACCGGTTGGTGACACAAATAATGGATTTGTTAACACCAGTATTGCAAACAATGGATTTGACTATATATTCATACCTGACTATAGTGAAACTGGTAATAACAATAGTATTGTTAATGTTGGAGGCAAACTGCACAGTTCAAGCGTATTGGCACTATGCTGTATTTTATTTACTCTACTCTACCAGGCACAAACTCATGTCTGTAAATAATATACAATTACCAGATCTATTGTTGCGACGTGGGCATGCTTGTTTTCTCAATATCCCATCGGTTGTAAAGCTATGCATGAATAATTAAATATTTAGTTGACTTAGTATGTCCAATATTGTTTATTTTAATAATAGCTTTGCTGTTGCTCAGCTCAATTGTGAGAAATTAGTAATAAGCATAGACGAAAACAATTTAAGTTTTGCGCTAAGAATATATGCTTTTCTGTAATGTCTGTAATGTAAAATATCTATAATGTTGCCAGGCAATGTTAAACAATTGGCACCAAGTGACTCCAAATACATAAATCTTTCCCTCTATGGTAATAACTACTGTATTAATGTTTTAACAATTTATATTCATCCAATTGATGTCATTGCTAACAATTGAATAAATGTTCTGCTTATATTACTTACTGTCAAATAAATTGGTGATTTGTTTATTTATTTTATTTATTTATTTAAAATTCAATTTACAAAAAGATTTAAATAGAATTAATTCATAAATAAATAAACTGTTTCATATAAATGCAAAAGCAATGTATTGTAGTACTATTATTTTTGAATGCTAGGGATGCCACAATGTCTGGAAGTCTATATAAGCTTTAGATTGAAATGAAATAACACGCATAACGCAAAATAATTTTTTAATGTAATTTGTTTTAAATATTATTTAATCCATTCAACAGTATTTTTAATTAAAATATTTTTAAATTTAAATGAAACATTCTATGTTCAATAGGAATAGATAACATTAATTCATTTAAAACTTTATATTTTGTTTAAGAAATTCGTTTTGATTTTAATTGTTTGGGAATAGTGTCTAAATTTTTTTTATCGATTTCTTGTAATTTTGGAATAATATTACACTCAATAAAATCTTTGTTATGATCAAATTTTACATAAGAAATTTTGAAATTTTTTACAACTTTATATTATTTTACCTTTTTTCTAATTATTTAATTTTATAAAAATAATATAATTTTCTAGGTTCTAGGTTCTAACAATGCATTCGTATAGTAGTTAACAAAATTAATAAAATTTTCCAGCTATTAAAAAGCGTCTATTAGATTTTGCGCTCAAAAATTGATGAATGTTTTAAAAATAATAAATAATTTTTTATTTATTAAAAAATTTCATTATTTCTCTTTAATTCAATGTACTTTTTATTCAATAATTTTATAATTGTTACAAGGATCGTTGTATTATAACTTGTCGCTATATATTAATAAATACAAATAAATTAGATATACTATAAATTTAAATATTAATATCTAATCAATATATCTTATTTGTTTAAAAATAATTTTTTCCTAAAATTTATGTATAAATATAAATATAATTAGAGAAAATACCAATTGTTATTTTTGAATGTATGGTGTATTATGAAAAACATAAACATTTTATAAGAGATTAAAATATAACAATAAATAACGACAAAAATTTCTAAAATGTTTTAAATTTTCTGTAATAACAATAAAGCGTCGTATTATAACTTGTCGCTCTATATTAATAAATACAAATAAATTAGATATACTATAAATTTAAATATTAATTTTTAATCAATATATCTTATTTGTTTAAAAATAATTTTTTTCTAAAATTTATGTATAAATATAAATATAATTAGAGAAAATACCAATTGTTATTTTTGAATGTATGGTGTATTATGAA
>JAQFXP010003445.1:0-12520 GCA_034693685.1 Belba bartosi | reverse complement strand
TTATAACAAATGTATTCATTGTTTGTATGTTTGTGTTTGGTTGTCATGTCTTATGTGTAAGGTTTACTGTTTTCTTAAAGACTATCCAAAGTAGAAGTAGAATTTGCCCCCTCTTATATATATTTTTTATATCTCTAATGTGTATACGTAATCTGCGTATAAACTCAATTGGCAGTCTACTAAAACTTTGGACTTGCTATATCCCAATTCGGTAATAGTATAATCTTGAAAAATTAGTTAATACAGCTTATATCTTAGTCAGGGATTGAGAAGGTCGGCCGATCCAGGGGGAGATCAGGGGAGGAATTTTCTCCAAAATTTTGGCCAACAACCAAGGGGAATTAGAGGAGAGGTTTTTTCAAAAACCTATATATTTATGATAAAATTTTGCCTAATTTAACTGAATTTAAACCGGATTTAGCACCAATTTAGAAAAAATTTCCTAATTTTGAGCAAAAAAATTCAAAAAATTTGCCGGCCAACTTCGGGAAGTGCCCTTTTGCAGACCAAATGCTAAGGGGGATAAATACCAATTTTCAAAATCAGGGGGGAATTTTTGCCTGATCTTAGTAATATATTAAATTTTACAGGGTTTGCAATTGTGTAATAATTTATAGTGTTTACAATATTTATTAGTTCTTTTATTTTATTTAGCTCGTTTAATTTAATGTTGCACTTAATAGTGCTTAGAAATGCGAGATGTCGTTATTTCAATATTAATTATTAAAATTTAAGTTATTATTTTATTTAATCTATAATTGTAAATCTTTTGAAAGATATTTTTGAGTTTCTGACAACAATTTCAACCACCTCTCATGCGTTGTTTCTACATTAATAAAGATTAACATTAATTGTAAAAATAAGTAAAATTATGTAAAAAATAATTAAATATTAAACTCCCAGTGTTTTAGAATTATTAAGTTTATTTATGTAAGTTATGTATAATATAGACGTGTAGATAGATTCGATACTAGGATGGAACGGTTGGTCGCACAACATATTACACAAGACTATATTGCATATCACATACGAATCATGTTCTAAACCCTTGGCTTAATCGGCAAATGTTTTATAAAACAATCGAATTTTATTATTTTCTTCAAATCTATTTCTAATAGAAGTAAAAAACAAAAGGAATTTATTTCCATAGAAATAGATTCTCAAATTTTCACGACAAATCTCAATAATGGAAAATGTCTTAACATTCATTTCTAACAGTATTTATATCATTCAAATTAATTCTATTTTTATATTGTCATATAAATTTAGTTTTGAAAAGAACTATTTTTAACTAGCTTATTACATTTGCTTTAGATTTACAATTTAAGAATAAATGCTAATTTTTTACAATTATTTAATGTTTGTTATTTTTATCTCTAATTGATAATATTAAAAGCAAAGAATTATTTGACGATTTGTTGTTCATTAGAATTATCATTATTCAAACCACTCTTCAAATAGAATCTTACACTTCAAACGTCATTAGTAACTCATTACTGAGACCTGTCAGACAAAACACATTAATAAAGCGCAGAACTAGTTGAGAAATTTTAAATTCAATTTTCGTATTCAATTGCATTTATAGATTCTACCCAAGAATTCATTTAAAGAATGATTAAAAGTTTTAGGTAAAACTGTTTTTGAATATAGAACTTTTTAGAATCTTTTTATTTTTCAAAACAAAGGACCTGGATTGACAAATTTTTTTCTTCTGATTTATTATAATTTAAATTTTCAACAAATATTAAATTCAATAAAACATAATTAAAAATTTTGCAAAATTAGAAAGGTAAAATGGAATAACTTAATCATAGGCCAGTAATAGTATTTAAAATATGATTCAAATATTTATTTATTATCTAAGAAACGATAAGCAATTCTTTAATATTTGCTCATTAAATCATTTATTTGCTTAAATTACATAAATACGACTAATTTTTAATAAAATCCTACGGTAATATTAATAGCAATTGCTTTAAACTTTTATTAAACTATAAAATTTTAAAATTAGTAGTTGAGTATTTTATGAGAGGAGGTGTTTCATTAACATACAGGAGTTTGTGCAGTTTTATTATATTTTAATGTCTTTTAAATGTTTAATATTAATTTATTAATTTAATTTTATAATTAACTGATTAATATTTAGTTATTATAAAATCATATAATATTTAACAAAAAAGTTATACATTCAATTGGTTTAAGAAAAATAATTTAACCATCTAAACAAAATAAACAATGCTTAATTTATTTAAACTAATTTTAATTTACGGAATAAGTGGGAAAAACTAATTTAAATAATTAATTTTCATTTGCTGTTTAATTAATTAATTTTAAAATTCTTTAGCTTAAGTTCATTAGTTACAACAAAATTTTAAACGTAAAATTATTTTAACGCTTAATTTCTAGTAAATTCAACTTGTGCATCAAAAAAGTATATTTGTAAACATAATTTATTTGTTGTTCAGAAAATATTTTTTAAAAAGCAAAGAATTTTTAAAATTGTTTTTATTAATACATATAATAATATATTTAAAATTTATATTCTATTTGTTTAAAAACTAGAACTCATTACAACGCCGTTTCTATAAGAAATAAAAACTAAATTGTAATTAATGGCACTTTTGGAGCAAAACATATATCAATTCAAAAGTTCATTCGCATATGTCGTGCTTTAATGCAATCAATTTTGTTTAACGTTGTAATCTAGTTTATAATTTTGACTAATATTTGATTTAAGTTTTTTTTTATTAAAAGTTAAATTTTTGTATTTTAAAATTTAATTAGTACAATAATTAATACAAGTTTTTAGTTTTGTTATCATTACTATAGTTTTGTAAAAAATAAGAAAAATTTTCAAAAAAAAATATATAATTATAAATTAAATTAAGATTTTTTACTGTTAAGAGTTTTAAGAAAATATTAATTAATTTAAAATAATTTTTAGTAAAGATTGAAATTTAAAGCATTTGATAATACTTAAAATATTAAAGCAAATTTCATTAAAAGTTATTGTTGTAAATTAAAATTTTTGTTATTTATTAAAAATAATTTTTTATTACTAAAATTATAGCTTTATTATTTTTGATTTTTGAAGATAAAATAATATTTATATTTTTGTAATAGCCAATATTTTAATTTTTACTTAACGTTTATTTATGTATAATTAAAATGTTTTTGGTATTAACCAAAAATTTGATTAAATTATTAATCGTAAACAGAATTTGAGATTATTAACAAACTAAATTGCCTTTGGGTATACAGTCTGGACTTTTCAATATGCTTTAATTGTTTATTTTAAGAATTACCAAATGTTTACTTTTATTTTTAAAAATATTAACATATGAAATTATAAAATTTAATTAAAAAGTAATTAATAACTATGAGTTATATAATTATATAAGATAATGTAAAAATATTTTTGAAATACACACTAATTAAAAATAGATTTTAGCAAATTTATCAAGATATGCCAAATTAGTTAAATAATTCAAGTTAGATAGGAATATAGCTAGAAGTAAAATAAAAATTATGTTTTAAATATTATTTAAATCTAATCAATTTAACTGGATTAATTCTAGGAGAAATAAATGCTAATTTTTAAAATTAGAAAGAGGATATTTGGCTGATTCCCTTTATCAATGTCTGATAATTACATATTTTTTTGAACATTTAAAAAATCTCTCACCTGATTTTTCCTAAGTTAGTAGCCAATATTTTGAAATAATTACTATTTTGATTCTTTTTAAATTTTTAATTAATTTAAAAAAATTCCTTCTTTAATTCACCCTAGGTTTATGGTTAAAATTTAAACAAATTTCTTTTCTAACCCCCTAGGTTTTTGGCCAAAGTTTTTGAAAAAATATCTCTCCTGATTTCCCTGAATCGGTCAACCTTCTCGATTTCTGATTAAATAAGAATTACGTAATATAAAATTAATTATAGTTTTACAATTAGTATTTTTAATATTAATTTATAACATTTAGTAAATTGATATTATAAAAAAAAATAAATCATAAATCGAAAAAAATTAATTATTTTTTAAACAAGTCTAATATTGAAAATTAATTAAATGTTTTATAAAATAATTAAATATATAATATGTAATAATAATAATATATTTTATATTAATATAAGTATATGCGTATATAATCATAAATAGTATTATCCAGATTTGAACCAAAGATTGTACCGAATATAATATTAAGCACAGGCAAAGTGCTTGAAATGTTTAAAAATTTTAGACATATGCTTGTCATTTCTTAAACATTTATAGTTTAATCTTGGGTTTGAATTAAATTTTGAATTTGATACTTAAATAGATTATTTTCAAGCTTTTACTTTGAATAAAAAATATATGGTTTCAAACATTATATTTCATACCAATTCTTTAAATAATTGAATTATTTGTATGTTATTTAAAACTTTATATAATAATAAATTTATACTTTTATTGTATAAATATAAGTATGTTTGGTTTTTTATACAATACAATTTCTACAATTTTATTAAATTCATAAAATTTCAAATGATTTTACAGTATTCTTAAAAAGTATTTTAGTTTTTATTGAGAGAAATAATATTCGGAATTTAGTGTTTTGTGGAATTTAGTAATTTTGTATATTCTGTATTGAGTGAACGGTAGCTAAAATTGTATAGTTTAGGAATTCTTGAGTAAATGAATGCCGGTTTCAGTGGCTATAGTAGTAGTGAACGACTTGTTTGTCACGAATGCCAATGATTGCTAAATATGCTTACGATTCGATTGGTTCGCATTTAGTTTTCATTGCACTTTACTGTTACACCAGAATAGGGACTACTGTCTCAATGGAATGTAAAGTGCACAGGGATGAGGGATAGGGATGTTACGTGACTCAGCTATTATGCGGTCCAACCAAACGCAATATCACTGCAATTTCGTGATCGGCTTTTACTTATGTAAAAGTTTTTATTTTTAAACTCTATTCTCATTTAAGTAGTTCTCAATTATATGATATTTATTGCCAAAAACATATATATATATATATATATATTTATGATTTAATATTTCAATTGCCTTTTTGCCATTTTATGCAATTTGTTGCAACTTTTGTCGTCTTATCGCAAATCATTATAAGTAGGAAGAGATGCGTTCACTTCCTTTCAATTCTTTAGTCATACCTTAGCTAAAAAACCCCTAATATAGAGCACACAGTGATCACAGACACAGTCCTACCTGCAGAGCACACCGTTATATCGATATAATAGAATATTCTCTATATTTTGTGAGACATTGCTTGGTTAGAGCCATCTCTTACCTATGTCCACATACATGTGCGCTCTCACTCATAGCCCTCATTCTCAGTAGTTTTCAGATCGCACAGACATTAGACCAACAATTCTAATAATTTGTCTAAACTCGGAATTCAATCAGCCATTGGTCGGCACATAAATCATTGCACTTTAATTAATTTCCTACTCTCCCACTACTCCGTATTGTCGGTGATGTCGATGTTGTCTGTGTTGTCTGTATGGGTTGGGCGACAGGAATGTGTTGCTCAACAATATATTTACTAAGTATATAGTTTTGAAGATTTTGTTTTGTTTCAATTCGAAAGTACTGTACGGAAGTTATTTGTATTATATAGTTATATATGTAGAGTATATACATATGTACAGTACGTATATGTATACTACTGTATACAGTATATATTTGTATTTGTATTAGTATTAGTATTTGTATTTTTAGACTTTCTACTTTCTACTTTGTTGGTTGTTTTCCTTCTTCTTGTTCATTCTTCGACCACTTGTTCTATTGGCAGTGTTTCAGTGTTTTGGTGTTTCAGATACTTTATATAGAGTTATATATAGTTATACTTACTTTCTGTTCGATTACTTTATTCTCATACGTACTCAGAGTAGGGCTTAGTATGGCTTCTGCGCCAATCAATACTCTAATGCTTACTATTACCGACTCAATAGTCTGAAGACTCCCTACTTTCCAACCATATATACAAATGTTCGCAAAATAACATTCAATAACTAAATAATGTCTTTTATCTACAATTCTCTAAATATAGGAATTCTTTCTTTCGTTTTAAATATATTAAGAAAAAGAATAATTCGAATCGAAAATCACATAAAAAACTTTAAGGCGTTTCTTCATTGCTTGTCATTTAAGTTCATTATCAGTGTTTCAAATGAGAAATGTCTAATAATAAGCACAAAAGAAAATTTCTTCTTTAAATTTTTGTCTCTTTAAACCGATATTTATGTCATATGACTAATAAAGTAATTTATAAACAGATGACATGACATTGGATTAGCTATAAAGTAACTTTGTAAAAAAAGGTAATAAATAAAACAAAAAATGTTTATTTAAGATAAACTCAAATACTGTATTGAGAAAAAATTATGTCAAAATCACATTCAAGTCTAGATTACAAAACTTGCTTACTCGTTAGATAATATTAAGTTAATTAATTTTACTATGCATGCAGATAATATATTGTAAAGGGGGATTAGCCAAAAATCCTCCTAATTTTAAAAATTTGTATTTACCCCCCCCCCCATTTAGCATTTAATTTGCGAAAAAATACCCCCTTAACTTTTTTGAGGTTTTTAACCAAAATTATAAATTTTTCCTTAAATTGGTGCTAAATCCAGTTTAAATCCAGTTAAATAAAATAAAATATTATTATAAATATATTTTATTTATAGGCTTTTTGAGCATTTTTGGAAAAATCTATCCCCTGAAATTTTCCTAGAATTTTGATTAAAATTAAAAAAAAACCCTCCCCTAATCCCCTGGATTGGCCGACCTTCTTAATTCCTAATATTAATATCTTTCTGTAATAATTATTTTTAATGTAATTTTTAATAGTATTAATTAACTATTCAACAAAATTAATAAATTTTTATATTACAAGTGATTATAAGAGCAATAGTCACTTTGGCTTATTTGCATATTTAATTTTATTTGTACATTACATAAGAAATTAAATTATAAATAATTAAGAAAATTTATAGTAACTTTCTAACAAAATTAACAAGTAAGTATAGTTAGAAGTGAAATGGCAAATTTAAAAAATCATGTTTGATACTGTATAAACCAAAATAAATCTATAATTTCAATGGATATTATGAAATAAGAAAATATAAATTATTTAAAATTGTTCTGAAATTTTAAAAAGTTTTAATTAAAAAAATTTATAGTTATATATTTTTAATTGTTTTAGATTTTTCTTTAAAGCTTATTTATAATATTTAAATAATCAATTACCGTATTTTCTTGTGATTAGTACTTTTTTGTCTAGTTACAACCTTTAATTACATTTATAAAATAATATAATAACTCAAATTAATAGCTAAATATTATTTGGATTAATTACTAAATATTAAATTTTAGATTATTTTAAGTAAAATATAAAAATACATATTTTTATTTAATTTTTTTATTTTAATTAATTTTTAACCTAAAGTATGAAAAATATTTACTTAAAGTAGTTGTTAGAATTAATTCTTATATCATTCTTTACATACAAAAAATTGCGATATAAAACAAATTATATAACAATTTGTTTTGATTTCTCTTTTTTTAATAATAAGTATTAGTTTATACTTACTTTATCTTTATTAACTAATTTAATCACATCTTAGATTTTAAAATTTAGTTTTGTTAAATTTAAGAAAATGTTTTAACAAATAATTAGTTCAAATTATAATATTTTAAAAATACTTCTAAAAATTACAAACAATTTAAGTATGTATCTTTTTAAATATATAAACATTTACACATTAAATTAATTTATAACTACTACTAGTTTTTTATTATTATTAAATGCATGTAAAATACCCGGTAATCGTTCTTATAAACCAATGAAAGTTATAAACTTTTTTGTAAAAACAAGTTTATATGATTCAGTGTTTACTGTATTTTTAAAATTTAACCCAATTTAAACTAAATTTTGTACCAAATTAGAAAAAATATTTGTAATTTTGATCAACCCTTTCCCAAAATCTACTAGTTATCTTTGGCGGTTGATTAAACCAAGAAAAATTATCTATTTTAGTTTTACTAAAATAAGCTTTTACTTTGTTAATCCTATTTTTTTTATTAATGTATTATATTTTTAGTTTATGATATAAATATATTTTTTAATTAAACTAGCTTTTTGGCAAAAAATATTATTAAAAATAAAAATTAAAAATATTTTTAAATTGCTGCTTACAAATTTTGCTAAAAGAGTATCTTGGTTACAAAAATTTTTTAAGATTTATTATATTTTAAATTTTTAACAAATACTAAATTTAGCAAAACCAAATTTACAAATTTTAAAAAATCAAAAAGGTGGAAAAACCATTTAAAAAATTTAAATTTTTAATAGAAAAGAATAAGAAATTTACAAAATGTTAAATAATTATTGATTTATAAAACGCTATTTAAAAAACATAATTGAATTGTAAACATATTCCGTATTGATGTATATAGAATTCAAAAATCGATGTTAAATCTTGGGGAAATAAAAGAAAAATACGGAAACATTTATTTTCTAAAATCGTAAAAATTTTACAAAAATTAATCGTGGCAATAACCAATTTATTTTAAAACGTTAAGAATTTTTATGCTTGCACAAATTGATAGTACAATGTGCAATATACATAATAATTGTTAATAATTTAAACCAAATCTGCCGAAATATAGACTTTTATTTCCACTTTTTACAATAAAGTAATGTACTAACTGGGTAAACTTTTACGTAGTTAAAATAATAATTCATAAAATTTATGTCAAATAAAACATAATTTTTAAACTTTATTTTACATTTATGATTCTGATATTCAAATGTGGCCACATCTTATATTTCAAAAGAGTTGATTAACACATTAACTGTTAACTAAACATACAAAAACAGTATATTTGCAGTGGCTTAACACTGAACTTGTAGTCCTTTGCAGATATATTGATTTTGTATGTTTAACAAATGGTATTAAAGTTAACAAACACTTTATCCAGTAGACACTTCTGTTGATATTGCTATCTCTGTAACCACCTCTATGCAAGCAAGCAATTATTATTAAATTATAAGCAGAAAGATTGTATTTCGAGCAAAACTAAAAAACAACCCAGAACTTATCAACTCAAATCAACTCATAGATCAATTTTTAAAAAGTATATTAAAGTTCAATACTAATTACTAATGAAATAAATATTAAAATATTGCCAAACAAATAATTGTACCAGTTAATCTGATAGTAATGACAAAAATATTTAACTTGTTACAATTAATCATTTCTAAAACAAAATAAATAAAATTTTGAGTAAATTGACCTGTGAATTAATTTTATGTTAAGATATATCATACTTCTGTGTACTTAGATGTACGCTTTATGTTACTTTGCTCAATTTAAAATCTTTAAAATCTTTAATATAAATTATTTTATTGTAACTTAAGTTATGAATTAAGTAACATTCAGTGATATATTTAATTCGCACGTAGCTAGAAGCTTTTTGTAAGATGCTAAGCAACGTCTTTATATATAGGGCTTTTAGTCCTACTTACGGCAACTTCGATTTAAACGAATTGAGCTAAAAATATTTTATATTTGAATTTAAATATTAATAAAATTTTATAAATTTTGTACATTTACAGTTCAATAGTATCAGTTAGATTTTAATTGTAATTTAGACATACAAAACAACATAATAAAGTAACTTTTAGCACATTTATAAATAAAAATGTTTTTATTTTGTTTTTTAACTTAAAATATTATTAATATTTAAACATAACCAAAGTTAAAATATTAATTGATTTAAATTAAATAAAAATTTTAGTTATTAAAATAAAGTCTGATTGGTTATTACCGATTTTTGTAACACTTTTACAATTTTACAAATAATTTCTCCTTCATTTTTCTTTTATTTCCCCAACTTTTAATCTAGAAAATTAATAAAACATGTTATTTTAAATAGTGTTATATAAATCACTAAATTATTTAACATTTTGTACATTTCTTATTTTTTCTATTGAAATACTAAAATTCTTAAAACTTTTTTACATTTCTAATTTTGCAAAAATTTTAAATTTTGTCTTACTAAATTTAGTGAAGATTAAATGACGGTTAAAGATTAAAGGTTTAAAATATAATAAATCTTTAAAAAATTTTGGTGGCAAAGATACTTTAAAAAATTGTAATATAACAAAATTACAACTAATTTAATTTGTACATTTTCTAAATTAGTTTTTAATTTTTTATTTCAAATATAAATTTGAACTTAAGTTTGATTTATATATATATATTTGTAAATATAAACAATAATTTATTTTAATAGCTAAACCTCAATAATAAATTTAAATTATATTACTGTATATAAATATTCAGAAAATTTTACTTAAATTATTTAAAACTTATAATTAATTTATTTAATATTTACTTTAATCTTTTGTTTTTAATCAAAATATTTAATATAAACACAAATCAAGTCATTCTGTCATAAGAATATTTATAAAAATATTTCATTTAATATAAAAAATATTTTTAATTTGTTTAGTAAACTTGTAAAATTTTTATTATCATTTCAGTTTACTGGCCAAAATTCAACTCGCCAAATTGTGTCCTTTATTTTAAAAAATTGTATACAATCACTAGATAACAAAAGTATAGTACAAAACCAAAATTAGGCAATTTATATTCTCGGCGAAGTAATCAGCACTTTTACTAATTTTAAACTGATGTCACTTTCTCAACTTTATTTTTAATTCTAATTATCAGAGACGATTTAAAAATAAAAAATTAAAATATTTGTTAACTTTTATATCATTTGCTAAGCATACAAAAACAATATATCTGCAATGGCCATTAATGGCCACCAGTGGCAACTGCAGATATTTTGTTTTACTATGCTTAGCAAATGGTATAAAATGTTAATTAACTCTTTTGAACTATGAGATTGAATCATCTCTGCTAATTATTAATTTAATAACAAAACATTGTAAATATTAAAATTTAAACTATTAACAAAATATTAAACATTGAACTATTTAAAATCTAATGATTTTCAACTAATATAAAAATAAATTTGAAAATAATTATTTTATTTTATTTTAATTAAAAAATAAAACAGTATATTTGATGAATTTATTTGAGAATTTGTATAAATTTATGATTAATCACATTATATTGTTATTATGAATCCGGGCTTTTAGATAAAACATTTTTAAAACTTAAAGTAAAATTATATTAAATAATTAAGACATATGACTATTTGCTTTATTTATTACTTTTGTCATTTGTATAATTTATATAAAAGCAAAATAAACTTAAGAAATAAAAATTAAATTAAAAAGGTGACATTAGTTTAAAATTAGAAAAAGCATTTATCACTTCACCAAGAATATAAATTGTCTGATTTTGGTTTTGTACCATACTTTCATTATCCAGTGGTTGTACATATAAATTAAAAATAAAAATTTATAAAGATTTCTTTATAAAGATATGAAAATTTAACAAGAAAAAGTTTGAATTCTTTACTAAACTTTAAATAAACTTGCTCCAAATATTTCTTAATTGAAATACTTATTTAACAATTTTTTACATATATTAAAGATTAAATCTATATTATTGTTGCATTAATAATTAAAGACATTAAGCAGTTTAACTATAAAATCAAAATAAATTTCTATAAATTACATTATTTTAGTCAAATTTGGCATGTTGGCTAAAAAAATTTGGCTACTTGCAGTTAACAAAAAGATTTTTAGCTAGATAGAGAGTATTGTATAGCTAGTATGAAAAATTTAAATTTTATTTTCTAAAATTTAGATACATTATATAAGTTTAACTAATTTTAAATTTAGACATTCAGAAAAGGGGGGATCAGCCAAAAATCCACTCTGATTTTGAAAATTAGGATTTATTTCCCCTAGCATTTGGTCCGCGAAAAGGTACCCCCTCGACTTTTTGCCGGCCGGAGTTTTGACCAAAATTAGCTAATTTTCCCTAAATTGGTGCTAAATCCGGTTTAAATCCAGTTAATTTAACTAAATTTAGTTTAAATCCAGTTAAATTAAGAAACATTTTATCATAAATATATGGGTTTTTGAGCGTTTTTTAAAAAAATTCCTCCCCTGATTCCCCCTAGGTTTTTGGCCAAATTTTTTAAGAAAATCCCCACCCTGATCCGCCCCCTGGATCGTCCGACCTTCTGAATCCCTGTTTAAATAAAATTAACAACAATAAAACAAACTTAAACACTATTACAATTATTTAAAATTTTTGCAAACTTTTTTATTCGTATTGTTTTGTTCAGTATTGTTAAAATTTATTTTATGGTAATTTAATTGATATTAAAATAATTATTTAAATCTATAAAATAAAATTTTAAAAAATTATAAAATAAATAAATTTGATAAATGCTTCTCGATAAATTTTTTGTTTTGTTAAATTTTTCTTTTTATTTGAATCCACTACTTGTCAAATATTTACAATATTTGTAAAAATTATCATTATATCACATGTTTTGACAGTTAATCACCAATTTTTT
>JAQFXP010003444.1:0-12522 GCA_034693685.1 Belba bartosi | reverse complement strand
TCTTTTTTGCACATTTTTCAATTATATCATGAGCTTTTATCATAATTTAAATGATTTTAAAAAATAAGCATTTTTTTCGATCTTCCGCCAAACCCTTTGTACTGCGTAATTTTGTAAACTTATTCTATTCTATTGAAAATAAAATTTAAAAATAAATTTTTTAACTTTCTAATTTTTTTTATAAATTGAAATTATGCTTTATTAAATTTATTATTTTTATAGATTCGTAACGACTCTGTAAGAAAGAGGACGTCGAAGGCGCTTACTATTTCACTGTTGACTATCTGATCATCAGAGCTGGTCCGTCGGCACCGGTTATTGACTACTGGTTTGAGGACTGGTATCGATTTGGTCTGAAGTTTCGAAGACCTGATTCTGTGTACTATTTGAGTACCAGAGTTGACCTCAAGAGTACTAAAGACTAGCACATGATTCGACTGATCGATAGACAGGACGGAGACCTCAACTCTTCCGAACTGTTCACTACATTAAAGTACAGTCGGATTACTGCCATTTACGCCGACGGCGAGCACTGGTATCTGTTCGGCGGTCGCTATTACTGTGCACTTCGGCTAAACTATAAGACTTATGAAGAATGCAATTCAAAAACGAATTTCGATTGGATTGTGGACTGTAGTGGTCGTACATATAATACATATACAGCACCGAAAGGTTCGGTCAATTCAACAGTTGCCGAACCGACAGACAGCGGAAGTAATGACAAACAAAATAAAGACATTTCTGTGTTTGCGATCGTCATAGCAGTGATCACAGCTATGGCTCTAATTATAATCATTATATTTATACTTTTGATATACAAACAGATGTCCAAAAAGAGCAAAACTTCTTATTCTACGCCTTCTATGTCTTCATTGTCTTAATCTTAGCTCTGATTTTATTTTTGTAGTTTTTCAATATTTTTTAAAAATTATTTCTCATTTATTTTATTTAATTATTAAAAAACTTTATTAACTATGAAAGTTTTCCTAAACATTTGAACTTTGCATATTCAAATTTATTTATTTAATTTTATAAATAAACTATGCTTATGTTTTAACAATTACCCAGGTTTAATTTTGTAAGTCATAGCCAGTGCTCAAGATTTAAGTCGTTGTTTGTCAATTGTGTTGTACTTGTCATCTAGCTGAAACAATGATTTTAATTAAAATAAATTATTTTTATTATACACTTGCGCAAAGTAAATTTTCAATAGTAAAAAATTTTTATTTACGCAAAAATAAATATTTGTCCTTTTGATTAAAAATAATAAAATTTATTCCATTTTTAAAATTAAACAAGTACAAGTTAACTAATAAAAATTTGATTACTACAACATTACTCAAATAAATAATAAGTTAAAAAAAAGTAAAACAAAGATAGAATTGATCTATAAATGCATTTTGAGTTAAGATATTCTTAGGGACCGACTACTAAACTTATCAAAAAATAAATTCTTTATGTTTATTTTATACAGTTAAAGCAGATTAAACTAAACAATCTAATTTTTGATTCAATAACACATCTTAATATTAAAAACAATATTCATAATATTAAAGTTAATTTTAATTAAACATAAATATAAAATATGACATGATAAAATACGTGACATATTTAAAATATATTTATTAATTAACAAATTATTAATATTATATTTATAAAAAGCTAAATTGTGAAAAAATAATTAACCTAATTTATTTTATATTATTCTTTTCATTAGATAATAATGGAATAAAATATTAATTATAATGTTTTATCTAATATATTAATTTTACAAATTTATAACGTTTAAATTAATTTTAATATAAAACCAAATATAAAAATTACATTTACAATGCGTTTTATTTTATTAAATAAAAAATATGAATAAAATTGTTTTAAACAAACATTTGCCACAAAAACTAATCATCAAATCAGCGGAAAGTCATTTGTTTAGAATTGGTTTATGTCTTACGAATAATGACATTAATTCAGTTCAGAGAAGATCTCTATTACACAAACCTATTGTTGTGTTTATTGTATTTGTAATACAATTAATTAAACATATTATTATTTTATGTCAATGTGATGAAAATTCTTATCTAGTAGTTGTACTTGGAGATATTTCACATTACTTAAAGATAAAGTTTTTCTATAATATAACAACGTGCTTGTACATAAATATGTGTTTATGTCTACAATTAGTTTATTACTATAACTACAGAAATGGTATAAAACCGACATTTCTTGCAGTGTTTAAAATGATGTCGGGTTTGCGTTCGCCTAAAAGTATAGATCTCGACAATGAACTCCAAATTATGAAATTAATTAACAAGACAAGAAAATTATTAAAAATTGCTAGAATTAATTGCACCATGATTGTGCCATTACTTGCGGTTATTTTTATGTTTGTTAATTATATATTTCTTTATACATTAAAAGAATTAATAGTTTTTGGAATTCCAAACACTATATT
Organism: Belba bartosi; assembly: GCA_034693685.1. Classification (NCBI taxonomy): domain Eukaryota; kingdom Metazoa; phylum Arthropoda; class Arachnida; order Sarcoptiformes; family Damaeidae; genus Belba; species Belba bartosi. The sequence goes on along the minus strand of JAQFXP010003444.1, from coordinate 10,070 downwards.
ATTTACTTTATCTGTTTATTATTTGTTTAATATATTAATTTATAAAGTTTTTTATTTTTACATTTTATGTTGTTATTTAAAAATTAAATTAAAGGCAATTAACAAATTAATATTAAATAATAAATTTGTAAATAAAATTACAATTAATAAAAATATCTTAAATATAAGACATTCATTGAATTCAATTTATAGTGAAATCAATGAATATAATACCACTTATTGGTCGAAATTTTTATTCTTTTTTTGGCTAAATCTTGGAAGCGTTTGTGTATTTGTGTTAATTGTTTTATTATTCAAACCAATGTCAATTATTCTTAAATTTATCTGGATATATTGTTCAATAATTTATATTTCATTATTTTTGTTCATTATATTCACGGCTTCGTCAGTCAATTCTGAAGCGAATAAATCGTATAAACTATTGAATCAATTATTAATTTATTCTATTCTTAAATCCACACAAAGAAAAAATAGCATTTTATTAATCAAATTAAAAGTAAATAAATATTTTAAATAAAACTTAAAAACATTAATGCGCAGTTTATTTTTACATAATTTAAATTTTTTTAATTTTTAATTAGTAAAAATTAATATTATTGTTAAATTTCTTTGATTTTTACGTTTTTTAAATTGTTATAAAAAAATTTAATAATTTTAATTTTATTTTAGTTTTAATTTTTTCAAGTTTGATAATTTTATATTTAATTAAATTAACTTTTAAAATAATATTGTTAAAATATAAAAACATTACAAATATATACTTAATAATTAACATTAAACTTAATTTTTTAACCCATACAATTTATACAAGATCAATTAAAAATTATATATTTTTACTTTATTTACAGTTAATTCAATTGATTGAAATTATTAGTGATAAAAGAGTTGGATTTTCGTGTTGGAAATTATTTACTATTAATTACTTTAAGTTTTATGAAGTAAATTCAAATATTTATATTTTACTAATAATTATAAGTTATATTGAAATTCATTAATTTTATTGCTTTAAACAGATTATTGCATATCTTTTCCTTTTATTTTGTAAAACATTAAAACGTACTGGACAAAAAATTAATTATTAACATATTTAATAAAATTAAATAACTATTGTTTTATTTTATTCGTTTATAATTATTGTAAAAAACAGTTTATATAATTTTTAAAATCATAACCGCTTTATTGGGCTCCGCACTGGACGATGTCTATGTTATGACATTTTATATTTATATTATCAGAGATTCAGAAAAGATAGATCAGCAAAAAATTCCCCTGATTTTGAAAATTGTGATTTGTATCCCCCCTAGCATTTGTTTTGCGAAAAAGTATCCTCTCAAATTTTTTTCCTCCGTTTTTGGCACTCGGCAAATTTTTTGAGGTTTTTAAACAAAATTAACTAATTATTACTAAATTGGTGCAAAATCCTTTTTAAATCCAGTTAATTTAACTAAATTTCGTTAAAATCTAATTAAACCAAAAAAATTTTTATTATAAATATATGGGTTTTTGAGCGTTTTTTGAAAAATTTCTTCCCTGATCCACCCCAGGTTTTTGGCAAAAATTTTTGGGAAAATTTTTCGTATGTTCTCTCTCCCCTGGATCGTCAAACCTTCTGAATCTTTGTTATATTAGAATTAAATTTGTGACTTGCGAGTTCGGGCGGCGTCACGTGATGTCGACTTCGAGGTGTGTGTCTGTGTGCGCCGGAATAAAGATGAGTTGTCGGTAATGTGTGTCGCGTTGATTGGTTGAGGCGTATGTGAAGCCAATAACTGGTACACAATATAGTTAAATAATTAAGTATTTAATAATCACTAATTAGGCGAAACATTACAATTACTGAGCGTCTGAGCGCTAACTGTGCTTAAGAGCGACTAGTTTACAACTGAAGTGTAGTTAGGCATACATTTAGGTTATAGAGCGATATACAGTAATTATTGTGAATTAAACAAGTACAGTTTAGAGATATGAATCGCGATATGAGAGTAATAGTCGCGATTAGAGTCATGTATGCGCTTACAAAAGTACAATTAATAAAATTAGATATAATTTTAGTTAACTCTAAATAGCGATTTGCTTCAAATTACATAATTTAAAACCCTGATTACACACAATTAAAATAATAGATTAAACTAATTAATAAAATTATATAATTTTAACATATTTGTATTATATATTTTTAATTAATTATTTATTTATTTAATAATTTATTTAATGTATTATTTATTTAATTTTAACAAAATTTTATCAAGTATAAAACTAATAAATTTATTAAATTTGTTTAAAAAAACTAGCATTCATATTATTTATTACCACAAGAAATAAAGAGCAAGAAAAAATTTGAATAAAATTAAAATTTTTATTAATCCCTGAGTATGAGTGAAAAAAAGACGATGAGATGAAAGGATAAAATACGATTGCTTTCGAGACCTATCATATCGACGCAATTCGTAATACAATTCTTATGTTTGTTCGAAAAAATGAGAGAAAAAAACTTTATTTCCATTTCTTATGCACTTCTCTCGCATTCATGATTCATCTCAATATGATTTTGATACGTAAACAGAGTTTGCCATTCGAATGGATGGCTGAGACATAGAAAATGGGAATATTTTCCGTTATATTATATTTGGCAATAGATTTGTTATTTACTTTTTTTCCTCTACAAACAGTAGCAGGCAACTCTTTTGGTTCTTTTATTTCTAAGGCACAAAATATTTGGTTAATTTAAGTTAAAATTTAATTATATTAAAAAAATATTTTTTATTTAAAATTTTATTTTATGTAATTTATTAATTATTTGAAATATATGTAGGTTTGACTGTATTTTATTTTTTTGTTAAATTAAATATACCCTAGGCGATTATACAAGTGCATTTTAGCATGCTATTTGTGTTTACATACTATACTAAACTATAATTTACTAAAAACAGTTTATTTTAATTTATTCTAAAATTTAATTTTATTAAAACAAATCAAATGTTTAAATATTTCGAAAAAATAGTATTTGAATTTTTATTTAATAAAAATTGATTTTAAATTTGAATTTCAATTCATAAAAAAAATTATTTAACATTTATTTATCTAAAATAAAATAAAAATATTCATTAAATGCGGTTTTCACTAATAAATTCCAAACAATTGAATAAAACATAAAAAATAAAAACAATTTATTTAAAACTGTATTTCAGTCTAGATTACAGTTGATATAAAAATAGAGTAAAAAAAACTTTTTCTTTATTATCGAAATCAATGACTCAATGGCCAAGTATTTAATCCCAAAAATACAAAACTGAATGCCTTTAAGCAAAAACTCACCGAAAGATAAATGTATTGAAAATATTTACATTTGTGTTAAGTTTACAAAACTCGAAGTTTTCTTAACCATTTCATTACTTTTGATATGTTCAAGCTATTTTATAAGCAAATATTTGAGCAAAAAATAGAACATCACATTAAACAATAAAAAAATATAATAAAATTTTTTTTATATCTAATTTATTTAAATATTTATTGTTGTAATTCAATAAAATTAATTTGTGCTAAATTAACTTGCTAAAATAAATTAAAATTTAGTTTACCTAATTAATTGATTATTTTTAAAAATTAAAATTGTATCATTTACCTAAATAGTAAATTTAACCAGAATAAAATTTTATAAATTTTAAATAAAATAATATGTCAGCATGTTTGATTAGATGTCGAAAACTATACATTTATTTTTGTATAAAAAATGTTTGCGTAATCTAACTTGCACATCTCAGTCTTTGCTTTATATATTTGTGGCCCAACTCATATCAATCAATTCCCGCATCGGCTGAGGTATACATACGAAGAGATATGTTTGACCGCAAACTCCACTCATTTTATATTTATTTAGTATTTTTCTTCTCTTCTTATCTCAAATACTGAATAGTTTTTTGAGTGATTTTCGTCTTTTCCAAACATCTCATATATATTAAACACTATTTTTCATTCAATATCTCCACAACTCATATACGCAACAAAACAACTAAAATAAACTCAATTTTCAGTCTCACCGTCGCCTACAGTGAGTGCTTTAAAATTTTAAATAAAATTAACAAAGCCCAAATTTAATTTTAAATATTTTAAAAATATATCTAAAATTAATTTATTTTAAAAGTAATATGTCTATAAAACAATATTATTTTGAGCTTGATTAGATCTTAAAGGCAAAAGATAAATAAACCGTGCTAAGATTTAATTATTATTTATTCATTACTTTTACTAAATTATTATTAAATAAAATTATTATGTTTTTTGATATTAATTTTTTTTATGTTTTAAAATATACAAATTTGACTGCATTTACCTAAAAATAGATCATATATTTATAGTAAAATCGGGAAATATTTTCATAACGCCGTAAGCGACACAAGAATTAATAAAACACTTAATACTATAAACATATCAAAAAATTATTTTTTAGCAATAATTTTCAACTAGTCTTTTGAGAAAACTTTACACTTATAGTTTATTTTAGATTTTAAAAACATTTTTAAAAATCTTTCATTAAAAATGAGTTCACAATTTAAAAGCGCGAAAAGAATTTACAGAATTTTTTGTCTAATATATTGTCATCTATTGTATTGACGCGAATAAAGTGTTTGTGTATTAGAGATGACAAATACGATTGGCTTAAAAATTCCGATGAGATTCCAAAACAAGGCATAAAAAATTGTTTCGGCACATCTCTAGAGAAACTTAACTTGATTGAACTGTTGAGTTATATGAGATTCTCAGCTCAATTTTTTTATTCCTATTATGTTTTTCCAGCTATCAATACAACAGAATATTCTGTAAAAACATTTTTTTTTGTGAAATTGTTTAGATTTTATGCAATATATTTTGGTCTTAAACTATAGTCAAAAATATTATCAATTTTAATAAATAGTAATGTTTTTTGAATTGATTACAATTTAAAACTTTTTTGATTTTATTTATGATTAAGTTTATGTATAATTTATTTTTGTACAAAATTTTCAATTATTATATAAAAAATGTTTTATCTTTAAAACAGTAAAAAATATTTTATATAATAAACCGATTTATATAAGAATTTAGTGGAAAAATAGATGGAATAAAAATAAAACATTTTTTTTCTCAACATATTTATAAAATTTATTGTTTGTCTGAATGTATAAACAATTCAAGAATTTTTGTTTTGATTTTTTTTATTCATTGTTTTTATGTCTGAAAGAATATATGCGTTTGCTATTCAAAGCCATAACGCAAATGAGTATTCAGTTTCTCATAATTTTGCATTAGGGGTAACCAAGCATGTGAATCAAGTACACACCAGGTAAAAATTATTTTTTTATATTTTGAGATAAAAAAATATTAACTGAATTAAAAATACTAAATTTTTAAATATTATTTTAAAATAATTAAGATACAACAAAAATTTTAATAAAAAGAGTAATTATTGGTTACATTAAGTAATAGATAAAATATAAACAATTGCAAAATAAAAGAACGTAATTTTAATTAAATTAAAATTTAAATGAGCCAATTATAACTAAATCAAAATTTATATTTAACAATAAAATTTTATGTTTTCAAAATTAGATATTATACTTTTTCCTATTTTATATACACCTTTACTTGCATCTTTACTATACACCTTGGTCATTTCAATTTTCTTATTGAGAAACCTAATGCCGATTGTGTTTTGTATTGAAATATTATTCGCATTTTTCTATTCATTTCTCTCATTCTCTTCACAAACAAATCCGATCGAATAGATTGGATGAAAGAATCCGATCCTCGAAAACGACATCAAATTTATTCATAATATTCAAAAGCAATCGCTTTTATGCCAATAACTCGTATTATCAAAACCAAAACTACATAAAAAAATTTCTAACATTAAGTCAGAAATTCAGTCAAAAATATATATACCATAAAAAGTAATACATTTTTAAATCTCATTATTATTTCGAAAATAAGTTATCAATTTATTTTTAAACAAACAAGTTTTAAAAAATTAAAGTTTCTAGTTATAAATTATATATGTTTTATGTTTTTTTTGCAAATTAATGCAAATTATAAATTTTTTAAAATTCATTACAAATTGTTTTTAAAGACAAGTTTTAAGTTATTTATCATTCCTTTGATGTGATATAAGCAGAAAAAACTGTAAACTCGACCGAAAAGTCACTACTGGTGTCACGCGCTGTCACTTCGGATCAGTGTTCGGGTGCAGGAGAGCACCGGTTAGGCCAGTTGTGTACAGATATCTACTATTCAACAAATTTCTTATTATTCTATAGATTAGCTCACATTTCAAATACAATTATTTTAATTCAATTTTCCAATTCATTTGAGTTCAGACTTTAATTCAATTGTAAAGCAAATGTAAAAACAGACAGAAATAGAATTGAAATTGAATATACGGAATAAGATTAGCTAGCTAAATTAAATAAAGAAATTTTTGAAAACTATCTTATTCTATTTTAAAATAGGAAAACAAAACAAAATGTTATTAAAAAATAACGTCATAATATATTCTAAAAATAAACATGCACATTATATGTATACATATATACACACATATATACATAGTATATACTTGTACATGCTTATTTTTAGATTTATATTAAAATTATACTTAATTTTTATAAAGTAATAAATTTTTTTACTGCTTTTCGCACTTTATTTGTCAAAAACCTTCAAACACATAATTATGCAAACTCTCTTGCTCATTATTTCTCGACTAATTGCACATACCTTTCAGCGAAAAAAATATCTTTTATTTTAAGTCTACTTATAAATGAACTAAAACTTTAGTTTTAAAATAAAATGTCTTTTTTACTAATTCTGTTATGAATACCCCTCAGGGATCCACAGTTCACATAATGCATATGTCGTATAATTAGTGGTGAATTGTTATGTAATTTTAAGTATGTATTTATTTTTTTTATTATAGCTTATTAAAATAATAATATGTTATAAATCAGACATTAAAAAACTTTTTTTAATGTTTTAATTTATTAGATTAACACGTTAAATTTTTTTAAATCTAATATGTATTTTTAATTGTGCTGCTAGGTTAAATTTTATTATTAATTTACAATGCAAATTTAATAAGCTAAACCACAATATGCCATTTAAACAACAATATTAAATTAGTATGCTCAATAAATGTGACAAGTCTACTTTATTTTTTAATTATTTATTTAGGTCAAGTATTAATTAATACAAAATCTCCAACATGCAAATTTATTAAATTAAACCGCAATAAACTTATATTAAGCAATAAAATTTATAAATGTAACTAGTCAACATTGTTTTTAATTATTTTCACTTGGTTTATTTAACATAAAATTAATTAAAAATACAATTTTATATTAAAATAAAATATACAATATAGTTTTAAAGTATATTTTTAAAATTGCTAATAAGATGTCAATGCTAATATTGGTTTAATTACAAACATGTCATTTATGCTAATTAACTAATCGCTTGAATAATTTATTTTGTTTTATACAAAAAAAATCCAAAATATATTTACATATAAATTGACATAAATTTTAACTCAATCTCTAATTTACCAAGACTAAATTCGCATCAAAATTCATGGCTTTTTATAAGAAAATATTTTAAATTATTTTTTCTCGTTATTATATAATATTATACTTTATATACAATCCAAACACAAAATTATTATTTGTATTATAAGTGAAAATATACTTTATTTTTATTATTGTATTTATTTGTTTGTTATTATTAATAAGAATTCTGTTGAAGTTTTTCTTATATTTTGCTTTCATTACTTAAAAATGACTTTTTGTAAAAATCAAATATTTGTTTAAAATCTAAAAATATTATTACTGCTTATTAATGGTAAAGATATGCAAGAATAAATTATAATATATTACTTATTAGTTAATATAATTAAATATATTACACTAGTATTATCTATTTAGAACAAGTCTAATTTATTTAAAAATTACATTTTTTTGAAAATGTTTTCAGTATTTTGAAAAGTTTGAAAATTTATATTTAAAAAGTATCTGGCTTATACTGCTTGGTTATTTCTATTGACAAATTATAAATATATTAATACAAAGTATAAAGTTTTCAATAGATGAATAGAAGCTAGATCTATTGATAAAGTTTAAAATTATTAACAATTAATTGTATGGAAAATAAGATATAAATTAAACAAAAATTTTCAACACATTTACAGCTTTTTCGGAATTTAAAGGCAAATAATATTTTTGTTTTAATATATTTAACAAAATTCTCAAATGAAAGTATTATTTATCAAAAAATGTATTTTTATTTATTATATATAAAATAGTTTCTGAAAAGAGTTATAAATTTTTATCTCAAAGACTGGCATTTAATTATTATTTTTGTTATATTTTGAATGATTTATATATTTTGTTAAGTTTTTCGTAACAATTATTTATAATTTGAACTAAATTTTATGAATTAATTAATAGAATATTTGTTATAAAAAATAATATTTGAAATAATATCTGTTTAACTGAAATCGATCACTGATTACGAGTTAATAAATAATGTTTCAAAATGTTTAATAAATAATGTTTACGAAAATATTTGTTAATATATTAAAGTATGAAATATGTGTTGAAATATAAGAGAAATAATTTATTAATATTTGTATTAAATTATAGAATAAATTACTTTTGAAAGCAATTGTATTGTAATTGAGTTTTTGAAATAAATTAATATTTTTCTATAGACTATAAGATTAAAATTTTTGCTAAAAATATTAAAACATTTTTTTGTTGTTGAAATAGTTATTAAATTTTAAACTTAAAGAGAAAATAGATTTAATAATACGAAACCACAAATGGATTTAATTTCCAAACCAATAGATCTTTTTATAAAAAATTTTATTTTTATTTTCAAAAGCAATAAAATTTCGGAACAATTGAGAGTAAAGTATAATAACGTTTCAAATCTAATTTAAAAATTCTTTAAACTAATGAAAAATTCTATTAAAAATTTACATAATTTTTAAAAATATTCTTAATTTAAAATTTAAATTAAAAATTACTATTTATTGAAACGTTGAAAATAAGTTGCATTCTAAAAAATAAAAAAAAAGAATTATTAATATTAAAAATGCAAGCTCATATAAACTAGATAAAAAATTTTATTTAACATAAAATACATTATAAAAATAAATTTCATATTAAATAAAATTTTAATCTAATTTAAAATTTTTTAAATATTAAAGAAAATTTTAAATAAATTGAATTCAGATATGAATCTCAAATACATTATAAATAGATTAGAAAAAAATATTTATAAAAATAAAACGAAATTTAGACCATCAGTACAATTAAGTAATTGCTATAAATTATTGTATAATTGTTATATTATTAATAAAAAAGCTTCTGGTGCTATTACCCATACCCAGGCCCAAACAAATGCTCTCATTCTCGTCGAACATATGAGAAATAATTTCTGATTAAATGTATTTCTCATTATATTAATATATTATATATTAATTGTGAGAAAAATCTCAGTTTAAATAACAATTATTTATTTAATGTTAAATCGATTTATAAATAAAAAGCAATAAAATCAAACTTTTCTGAAGATAACGTATTTTAAAAACTAATCACATTTTATATGCAATTAATAAAATTAGCATTTAGAATTTGTAGCAACCATAATTAAATTTTAAATAATTTTAGATTTATTAGTGTGGAATAATGCAAATTAAAATTTTTGACATAATGTAAATTAAAATTTATTTTATAATTATATTAATTTTATAAAATTATTTACAAAAGATATAAATTATTATGACTTATAATATTATAAAATAAAAATAAAATAATAATAAATTGATTTTAAAATTTAAATTACTATATAAGAAAAATAGATTCAGAAGCATAAAACTTAACAAGTTATTAATATAAGTTTGAAAATGTTTTTTAAAATATGTAATAAATCCAAAACATATTAACAAAAACTAAAACATATTTTGTGGGAAAAAAGTTGTAATTATAGCGAAAGCCGACAAAAAAGTATTGTTTTTGAAATTAAAGCCAATTCTCGGCCAAAAA
>JAQFXP010003443.1:0-12523 GCA_034693685.1 Belba bartosi | reverse complement strand
GGATACAGTTTCGCGTATTTATTCATAGCTATAGTTGTGGGCAAACAGACTGTAATCGCAGGTATTTTCTTGTACTTTAGTATTTCAATACGAGTGTTGACAACAGTATTACCGCTTATATACTGCGACAATAAATTTGTTGTTTGATAAATAAATCCACTCAATGTTAGTAATATTATAATAAATTTTTTAATTCTCACTTCATTATTAATCAAATAATTTATATATTTATTTGGTTTTTTAATAATTTTATTATGGTAATTATTTATAATATTAAATGCTTCCGGTCCATGCACATATATTGGATACATTTTTTAAGTCTTAAATATTATTTTTTATTTAATTAATATTAATATTATTTTAACAACATATCATTTGAATGAAATTAAATAATTTTTTAAAAATTCAATTAACTTTAGTTTAATCAATTAATTAAATTTAATTCATTGTTTTATTTAAAACAAATTATTAATTTGGTTAGTATTTATAAAAACTATATTAAAATAAACAATTATTTTGTTGTACGGCTCTAAAATCTGAAAATAAAAATAATTTAACAAATTTTAGATTTAATTTAAATTTTAATTATTATCTAATAAATATAAATATGTAAGTGATAAATACAGTATATCTAACTAAACTATAATAGCTGAATCTATTTTTGTTGAATAAAAATAATTTTTCAAATTTATTTTAATGTTGACCAATTTTAATAATAAATTAAATTTTTAAAATAAAAGTTTATTTGAAAAACTTGTTGTTTAATTTAATTGATATGTCAGTTGATTATTAATAAAATTTATTATTAAATGTATTAATGTAATATTTAATATTATTTACTTAAGCAATTATAAGTTAAGTTTTAATCTAAATAAAATTGATATTATTTTTATATAAGGATCACCATTGTTGCACGGGATCATTGTTTCCACATAAAAATGCAATATTAATTTACGCACTGTTAAACTGGTGGTGCGCTGAGATAAGCCAGGGAGGCCGAGTAAGTCAGTCATACGACACAATCAACACCGTGAAATCATCCAATATAGCTTTTATAACAAATCTCGCGCGCAGGTAGCATTTTTTATATATAGCACAGATATATAAGCATTAAAATTGATTCAAGAATTACCCAGTTATGTTAGCCAGATTGTGTTCATCTTTATTTAATTAACAATTATTAATCTAATGCAAGATTGCCTTTTAAGCATGTAAAAAATAAATTTGAATACTATGTTTAACATAAGTTTTAATCATTCGTAAATGTCCTACACTTGTCTCACTGTCATATAGTACAGTTAAAACTTTGACACCTTCATAACTGTATACATAGTAATAGGTTTTGCTTTTGCATAAAATAATAAGTAACTATATTTAAAATTTTGCTTTCGATTTTATATATCTTAAAGTATTTAGTAGCAATATTATTTTATATTTCTGTAATTATCGTTTGACACCGTTTATCTTGATTTATATTATTTATAAAATAAACATAAAAATTATAAAAATCTTTTCAGGTTTTTCTCTTAGATATTGCAATAGCGCATCAGCGTTTTGGTTATTCTGACAGTGCATAAATTCACATTACACTCTTGTCTGGCAACAATGAGCACGTGTAACCATAATGGTCCGTACTGATATACCCACTACTATCTAGATTAATTATGTTTTTATAAATAAAATTAATTTACATTTCCTATTCTTAAATTTAATTTATTATTTAAATAGCATATTTAGTTTTAATGTATTATATTTCTAATTCAATATATTTAATTAAATTTTATAATAATAAAAATTTTCTATTTAATTACTATTTTATTTAGCTTTAGAAATTAAATAATTTATTTTTTAAGTCTTAAATGCAATTTATATTATATGAATTCTGTTTTAAAATAAAATAAAATAAGTAGTATAGATTGACATTGGCAACGAATTATTTATATAAAAAATAAAAACAAGTTTAAAATGTATAATTTTTAGTAATGGGTAAATAATAAAAAATTTGTTTAAAATTTTATTATTTCAAAACCTGATCTTTTTTTAATTAAAATGTTAAACAAATTTAATTATATAATTCTGTATTAAATAGAAATAAGTATTTTAGTTAAATTATATATAGAGTGTCAAATTGAAATAGCCAAAAAGTAACACCGTGCTAAATTTTTTATTTATTTGAATATTTTAAAAATTTTTTATATTAAAGCCAAAGAAAGAAATTTTATTAAAATAGTTTAATTGTTTTATTTAACTTTAAGCATTCTCTAATTTCTAAAATAAAAGTTATAAAAACATTTTTAAGAATAATTTATAATGTTTTTGATGCACGTGATATGCATTAATAAATCTATTAATAAAGTAATGCATTAATTACTTATTGGTTTTGTAGAAGGATTTAGCTGACCAGGTCGCTTTTCAGGTTTTACAGCCGCGGATTTATTTTTTTAGAAATCGTATAGCACTCATGCGTCAAACAACTCAAACAATGCATTTGTAACAAAGTTAATAAAATAACTCAAAATAAAAGTTTATTAAAATAAGTATTCAGATCTTTTAAATCGAGAATTGACAATTTCATTAAAACAAATAAGAATTATTTTAAATTTTAATAAAATTTTATTTTTTGTCTTTAATATAAAATAAAAATTTTAAAAATATTCAAATAAATAAAAAATTTAGCACGGTGTTACTTTTTGGCTATTTCAATTTGACACTCTATATTTTAAATTTTATATTTTAATATTTCTAATAAAATCATAACTATAAATTTCTGATTATTTTAAATTTTGTTATTAATTTTTAATTGTTAGATTTGTTGACCAAATTTTATATATTTATTTTTTTTTGTTTATTTTTTATAGATTAATTATTTTTTTTAATTACCAGAAATTACTAAAATATTAACTAATTATTTTTTAAATAACGCTTTGAAAAACAAATTTAATTTTATTATTTCAAAATGATAATAAATTTATGAAATAATAATAATAAATAAATAAATCGAAAAACATATTAATCTGTTCAGTTGAATTTTTAAAAATTATATCAAAATTTTCAAATAAAATTATAAAGAGAAATATTTTTATTATAAAAATAATTATAATTATTTATTATAAAACGGTAAATTCACATTTGTTTAAAAATATATATATATATTTATATGGATAAATAAACATGTACATCTAACAAATTAAACCTAAATATTAATTTATTATTTACAATAATTAATTTATTAACTTTAAAAAAACAATTTATTCTATTCATAACTAAATATTTAAAAATATTTTAAATTATAAAAATTAAAATTTATAATGATTATAAATAAAAATAAATAATTAACTTGATAAGAATAAAAAAAAGATATTCTTGAAAATTAATTATGGATACACTTACCCAGTTAGTTTTAAATTTATATACTTTTATAAGACAAATTTACAATATGAATATATTTTTGCAAAGTTCTTATTTTTTAGTTATTTTTCAATCTATTTTAATTATGTTATAAAAAAATTATTATTATTAAAAAATTTGCAATTGAATTGAATTAATTTAGATTTTCTATTCATATATTTAATTAATTTTTTAAATATCATTAGGATAACTATAATATATTTTCATTTAATATATTTAATTAAAGAAGTTGGCGGAAGATGGAAAAAAGTGCTTATTTATTAAATTCATTCAAATCATAATAAAAGCATATAATATAATTAAAAAATGTGCAAAAAAATTTCTGTAACTGAACATTAAAAAAGTTATGCGCATTCAAACATACAATATCTTTTTACAGTTTATGAATTTCAAACTTAGTTTACAGGCAAACTAAATGAGATATTTTAATTATTTCTGCACTAACACATACATATATCAAAGCAGTATTAATAATTAAATAAAATATTTATATAAACAAAGTTTTGTAATAGTAAATAATTATTTGTTTGAAAATTTGAAAACTTTAACCTCGAGATTTGCTAAATTTTTTTTAATAAATAAAATAGATTATAGTTTTTCATAAAAATTATAAAACAAAAGTTGCAAATCGCGAAGTCAAAATCTTAAATTTTGCAAAACAAATAATTTTTTTATCATTTTCTAGTACAAAAATTTTATTTAATTATTAATACCGCTTTGATATATGTATGTGTTAGTGAAGAAATAATTAAAATATCTCAATTAGTTTGTCTGTAAACTAAGTTTGAAATTCATAAACTGTAAGAAGATATTGTATTTTTGAATGCGCATAACTTTTTTAATGTTTTAGTTACAGAATTTTTTTTACACATTTTTAAATTATATCATATGCTTTTATTATGATTTGAATGAATTTAAAATATAAACATTTTTTTCCATCTTCAGCCAACTTCTTTTATAATAATAATAAAATTTATATTTTATTTAAAAACTTTAAATGCTATTTAAGTTATACTAATTTTGTTTTTTAACCTGCTATGTGTTAATATGATAAATTACTAATATATAAATATTTATTAAACTTTTTGATAAACTTTGTCAAATTTGTTTTTACTAATAAAACAATAGTTGAGTTTTAAGAAAAATTTAATTAATTAATAATAAAACGCTTTTTTCGCCGTAACGACTTGTATTCGCACTTTTCAAGTTAGGCTTTAAACCAAAATTATTAGAGAATTTACAAACAAACAAAATAATTTTTTAAAATTTATTTGCATTTTGTATTTGTGCAGCTCAATGAGCAAAAATTTATTTTTAAATGCACTCAATATGTTTTAATTGAACTAAATTAAAAAAAATTTGAAAGTATTAAACTTTTTGTAAATATTTAACTGTAATTTATTTAGTAATTATATACTTGTTTTAACACAAATTTCCAAAACGTTTTCAGACATTGTTTAGTTCTAAGGCCGATATCTTAATATTAATTAAGAAATTAACTAAATTTATTGTATAAATTAATAAGTCAATAATTATTCGATTAAATTACAACTATAATCAAATTTTTAATTCAATTGTAATTACACATACAGTCTATTCCGGATATAGTAAACAGCTCGTTTCTATGCAATTTGTTCATTATAAGCGGGATTTACTATAAACAATCAAAGTTTTATGCATAATTAAACTCGGTTCTCAGAAATTAATTTACTATAAGCGGGCATTCACAATAATCGGATTCACACTAAGCGGGATAGACTGTAACTTTAAACTATATTAATTATCTTTTTAACACAGAGCTGGTTATTAAAACGCAACGAGTAGTACAGGGTAAATGTGACAACGTTTTTCTCGATAAATTCAAGTTTTAAATAGATAACTTTTAAATTGTTTAAAAATGTTTAAAATTTTAATTAAAATAAAACCTGATTTTAATAAAATTAATAAATGTCTCCATGTAAATAATATTAAAAATTATAGAACACTAAAAAATTGATCTAAGATCAAATATTTAAATAATAAATACAAAATTGCTGAATATTAAATTGATCTTTAATAAAACAAATTTATTTCATACAACTTTTTAAATTTATAGCTTTGATCTAATTTTTAAAAATAAATTGCTTTAAAAATGTATAAAAATAATAAATTATATTTAAACGTTATATGCCATTGATTAATGATTTATTCAAATGTTGGTTTTATATCATAAATAATAAAATTAATGATATTTTAAATAAAATAAATTTTATTTTAAAAAATTATTAATTTTAAAAATACTATAAAACTATAATACATATAAACAACCTTAAAATAAAAGTTTAATATATAAAATAAAAATACACTAAACATTACTTTATATAATTAAAAATTTGTTTAATAAACAAATATTTATTGATAAAGCAATGTCACAATCAAGATTTTTAACATTTGCTCAAGATAATCACATTTTCAGCAATAATTCAAATAAAACATTTCGAATAATTCAAATATCAATTTGTTTATTCAATTGGTTTATAGCGTTTCGATATTTTTTGGCCGCAATTACTTCAAACCCGAAAATCTGGCTATTATTTGGAGATGCGTTTCAATACACAAACGATAGAATACTATTGAATATTACTTTTTTCGGAATCGCAGTCTTGGCTTCAATAATTCGAACAATTTTTATTATCGGTAAATAAACGTAAATTTTTTTTATTTTAAATAAATATATTATTTATTAAATTAGAAAAAAATATAATATTTAAAAAACTAAATTAAAATATAAATAATTATATATTTAATTAAATTTTCTAACTAAAACGTTGAGATTAATAATTTATTCGATAAGTTACTTTAACATTAGTTTTTTTAACTTATGGTTTGATAGTAAAGATTTTAAAACTTTAATTTATTTAAAATTATAATTTTTAAATTTGGCTCAAAATTAAACAGACTAATTAAATCACAAAGCGTAACTATTGTAAATACTCCTAGATAGTAAATTTATAGA
This sequence comes from Belba bartosi, assembly GCA_034693685.1. NCBI lineage: Eukaryota > Metazoa > Arthropoda > Arachnida > Sarcoptiformes > Damaeidae > Belba > Belba bartosi. Next base: position 6,120 of record JAQFXP010003443.1, on the reverse strand, counting down.
TTTAAAAATAACTTTTTTAAATTTATTAGTGTTAAACTAAATTTGATAGTCTAACATTGTTTGAATTAATTATATAAAATAAAATTTATTTATTTTATTTTTAAGCCGAAAAACAAAATCGATTAAAATTTATGATCGACTCAATGCAAATGATTGTGAATTTGAAAACATATTTAAACCAAAAAAATTTAAAAATGATAATTTTAGTTGAAAAACTTATTTACTGGTTTATTTTAAAATTTGTAACGTTTAGTTCGGTTTTTCTTTTCGCTATTATTTATATCTACTATTGTTTAATCGCTTATATTAGTCAAGACTTTAAAATATCAATAATATCGCTATTAATCTGGTTTTTAATACTATCCTATTGTGCGTTCATTGTGTCATTAACGTTGACATTTCACCATTCAACGTTATTTTATTTTGTATTTTATATGAAATTACGTTTCAGACAATTAAATCAATATTTTATAACAAAATGTCTCAAAAATGCAAAATCACTAAATTTTTTATTTAAAAATCACGAATATTTGACACAATTAACGGATGAAAGCAATAAATTGTTTAAATATTTAATGCTTTTCGATCAATACGTTTCGACATTTACTTTAGTTAATTTATATTATACGTACTTTTACGGCAAAGGAATACTAGTATTTCGCTTGTTCAATTTATTTCTGGCCATTTTTGGCACTTTACTAATTTATATATCGACCAAATTCTCGGCTAATCTTTCATCGGAAGCGCATCGGCTCTACAATTCTATTAATTCATTTAATTGTAGATTTAATTTATCAATTCGTCAAAAATTAAAAGTTTGTAATATTTATATAAATTATTTATAGTATATAAAAAATAGATTTATATTAGGAAAAATTTGTTTGCTTGTATTTTTGATTGTTCCAGTTTTCAAATACATTTTATATTGTTTTGTGAATAAAATGTTTTATTAATAAGACGTAATTTATGTTTAAATTTTTTAAAATTAAAAATTAACCTTTAATATTTTAATTTTTTAATTGAAAAATGTTTCTTAATAAATTAGAAAAAAATTGTTACTGGCACTTTTAAATTTAAGCTTTTGAAATAGTGATGTTTAAAACTGTAACTAAACCACATTTACATAATTATTTCAGAATTATCAATATATTCATTATATTTTGCTCTAATTAAATCATTACTTATTTCTCACAGTTATTGGCATTCATTGAACGCCTGTCCGGACCAGTGATTGGTATATATTGTGGAAATATGTTTGCGTTCACTAATTACAAGTTTTTTGAAGTAAATTAAATGTCAATTATTTTAAATTAATTTTAATTAAAATATATTTTAAATATATTTAATAGTATTTAATATCTGTTGTTATGCTATTCTTGGTATTCAATGGACTATTCAATGCTTATGTTTTTAATAACCGTTAAATATATTAATTTTAATTAAATTTAAAATTTTATTAAATGTTTTATGCTTGCCATAATTCCATATTTGCAAAATAAATTTTAATTTTTTAAACAAGCAATTTTAAATAAAATGATTATAACCTGAAAACTTAATTTTGACGATGGCTGTTTATAAGTTTCCATCAATTATTAACAAGCTTAAGAATGGATGCTCAAATGGGTGCTAAAGCAAAATGTAATAGATAGCGTATATGGACGGAAGATAAAATAATATTTGCAAATAATTAAAATAATAGTCGAAAATGTTAATATCAAAAATATTAAAGTCGAAAATGTTAATATCGAAAATGTTAATGTCGATATCAACATTTTTGATATCAACATTTTCAACATTGACATTTTCGATATTAACATTTTCGACAATAACATTTTCGACATTAACATTTTCGACAACATTTTCGACAATAACATTTTCGACATTAACATTTTCGACAATAACATTTTCAACATTAACAATTTCGACATTAACAATTTCGACATTAACATTTTCGACAATAACATTTTCGACAATAACATTTTCGACATTAACATTTTCGACAACATTTTCGACAATAACATTTTCGACAATAACATTTTCGACAATAACATTTTCAACATTAACAATTTCGACATTAACAATTTCGACATTAACATTTTCGACAATAACATTTTCGACATTAACATTTTTGACAATAACATTTTCGACAATAACATTTTCGACACAAACATTTTCGATATTAACATTTTCGACTATTATTTTTATTATTTGCAAATATTTTTATATCTCCCGTCCATATACGCTATCTACTACATTTTGCTTTAGCACCCATTTGAGCATCCATTCCTAAGCCTGGTTATAAGTTATGTTCATAAACTTTATTTTCACTCCAAAATTTTAATATCCTCTCTTTTAAACATCTTTATTATTTTTTAATTAACAGTTTACTATTTTTATTTAAAAAATTTCTAGGGTAAATTCGTAAAAACACTGTATAATAGCAAAAATAATTTATGCTAATTAAGCAAGGATCATTAAATTGTTGCGTTTTAAGCTATAAAGTTAGTTTTGAGAACAGCTGTATATACTGTATGTCCCTCAAATCAAACTAATAATTGGTAATTAAATCTGTTTGGAAAAAGATAATTCTTATCACAATTAACAAGATAAACAAAACAAAAAATTAACTTATTATAACTACAAAGGATTTGTTAAATTTTTATTTAAATTTTACTTATTTTAAAAATAAAAGTTGAAACATATATAGAGAAAAAATGTTTTTCTTAAGCTTATTTAGAATGAGTATCTGGATTATCTTGCTAACTGGTTTGGTCTCGTTGTATTTGTAAGTACAATTTATTTATTTGTTAAATAATTTTTATTAAAAATATATAAATAATACAAAACACATTTACAATGTATCATATACATTTTGACAGTTTTACCGTTAATTTAAATTATTAAAATCATGTGTAATTAAAGAGATAATTAATTTATTTGATAAAACTTAACTACCAAATAATTAATTAATACGTAAATGTTTATTATAAATACAATCAAATATATTAATCAAATATATAATTTATTATTAAATAACTTATTTATAATTTTAAATTTAATTAGTTATTTGATCCGAGATCTCAAATTTTGGAATTCTCTTGGTATTAATGGCCCGAAACCAATACCATTGTTGGGCACAATGTGGCAAATGTACATTCATTCACTGCCCAAGATTAATGAGCTTAATTATAAAATATATGGAAAAATATACGGGTTTGTTCATTCTTGCTTGCTAATTTAATTAAAAAATCGATTTAACTTGCTTCAATTTTAGAACATTTATGGGCTCTCGACCAGTGCTGGTTGTGGCCGATCCAGAAATCATAAAACAGATTAATATAAAAGATTTTCATATATTTGTCGATCGAAATGATCTCGTATTTAATGACACATTAAATGACAGAACTTTGTTTAATCTAAAGGGCGATGAATGGAAAACGATTCGATCGATAGTAAGTTAATAATTAAGATATTATTTATGATTTTTATAATTAATTAAATGTAATATCAAATTAAATAATATTCAAAACTTTAAATTAATTAAACTATTTATGTATTTATAGATTAGTCCGACCTTTTCGAGTGGAAAAATGCGTTCAATGCATCCGATTATTATTGATTGCGTTCAGAGATTAGAGAAGTATGAATAGAGGAGTGACTGAACTATAGGGTCTTGATTCCTACAACCGAACAGATTAATTTGTTTGTTTGGATTTAAGATTTAACTTTGCAAACTTTAGAATGAAGAGATTATACTTTGTAGCTAAAATATTTTCCATAAAATAAAATTTATAATTTTAAACAATATTTTATGAAAAGTTTACCAACTAAAAATTATGTTAATTCTGAAATTTTGTTAAATATAGTTTTCAATTCTGACTATAATTAGGTAATTTAACTAAATGTAAACTAAATTAAACATCAATTTAAAAACTATTATTTAGTTTTGGATAAAAAACTAAAAATTGCGGTTGCATTTAGCGGCCGGTAAATCAGGAACAAGTTATTTTTCCGCAAACCAAATGCCACATTTCATAATTAACATAATTTTTAGTTGGTAAGCTTTTTCTGAAATTTTGTTTAAAATTATAAATTTTATTTTATGAAAAATATTTTAGGTGCAAAGTATAATCTCTTCATTCAAAAGTTTGCAAAAGTTAAATCTTAAATCCAAACAAACAAGTTAATCTGTTCGGTTGTAGAAATCAAGACTATATAGAGATGAAGAAAGTAATGTCGAGTCTGACTATGGATGTAATCGCTTCCTGTGCTTTCGGCACTAAAATAGACACATATGACGAGCACAAGAGGAGTGAGTTTCTGGTAAATGCAGAGAAGGTGTTTAGAGAGACATGGAGGTTTTGGGTCTATTTTATATTGAACAGTTCGTTTCCACAACTGTTAAAGTGGACCGGATTTAAAATCACGAATCCATTGGTCGATAGATTTTTCAGATCAGCGGTTAGTTTGTGATTATTATTTGAATAGTTTTTGAATAAATATTTTTAACATTTACTTAATCTTCGATTTTATAGTCCGATCGATAATATCTAATCGAAAGTCGTCTAAAGGCAAACACAGAGACTATTTGCAACTTATGATTAACGCACAGAACAGGGCTTTCGGTTCAGAGGAACAGGAGATTGAAGTCGAGAACAAAGAAGCGATTTTCGGACAAATGGATGAAACGGAAGAATTGAAGTATACATATACACCAAAAGGAGAACTAACAGAAGACGACATATTGGCCACATCTTTCGCATTCTTTGTCGCCGGCTATGAGACGACTGGAAGTCTTCTGTCGTTTCTGTTCTATTCGTTAGCAATGAATGAGAAATGTTAGCAAAAACTGTTCGAAGAAGTGATTAGTTATAACGGAAACTATGAATACGAAAGTATCGCTAAAATGCATTACTTGGAGGCCTGCGTTGCGGAGACTCTCAGACTCTATAGCCCACTTTCAGCTATCGGTCGAATGGCTGCCGAAGAATATACTATCGGTTTGGAATTAATTAAATTGTTTACAAAACAAATAAAAATTTAATACTATTTCTTTATATCTAATTTAGGCGACACTGGAATAACAATACCAAAGGGAATGTTACTTACCTTTGACATCCAGTCTATTCATCACAACCCCGAGTACTACCCGAGCCCTGAGGTCTGGAATCCGGAGCGGTTTATGCCTGAAAATAGAGACCAATTAACGCCTTATACTTATATGCCGTTTGGAATCGGACCCCGAAATTGCGTCGGAATGCGGTTCGCACTCATGGAGGCCAAGACAGCTATAGCTCATTTGGTCTATAAATTCAAATTCTTTAAGACTTCGAACACTAATACTGATCTAAAGCCGAAAAAATTTGATTTTCTGCTAAATATGGGTCCACTGAATGTCGGCTTTGAATTGAGAAACAAATAACTCATGTTTTAAAACTATTAGTAGATTAGTGTATTGTAAAAGTAACAAGTGTTTTTAATTATTATATGTACTAAATGTTATTTCTTATATTTTGGTATATTAAGCTTGATTTATTTTTCTAAAGTATAAATATTAACTTAAAAATTTAATTACAATTTTAAAATTAAACCAAATTTTATTTTTAAAGTAAAATTATGCATTAAGTTATAAATATAAAATATTTATATATATAGTTACAAATAATATTAGTAAATATTAAACGATTATTCAAAAATATATTTAAAAATAAATTTTGAAAATTTATAACAAAGTATTACTGTATATTATTACATCATATTATAAACCTAAATCAAAACTTAATTTCTGACTTCAACGCCAACTGTAATATCCAATGGAGACATCGTATGTTAAAAGTTTCTGAAATGAAGCGGAATTTTCGTGTTTTTCGATCGAATGAACTTATATATAGTGATAATCCGAACGATTGCTGTATTTTACTGATAAATTCTAAAAACTAATTGATTTTATAAATTTTAATTAATAGGAACTCAATGATAAATAATTTTTAATAAAAAATTTAAAGATTTTTAATTTAAACAAATTAAACTAATAGTTGTAAGGGGAAACGGCTCTCAACTTAGAGTTCAGCTACTTCTGGGGGCGACTGTAGCTCTGGGATCCGATGCACTTGCTCTGCC
>JAQFXP010003442.1:0-12523 GCA_034693685.1 Belba bartosi | reverse complement strand
CTCCTCTCTCTCTCTCTCCTTCTCTCTCTCTCCTTCTCTCTCTCCTGCTCGCTCTCTCTCTCCCTTCTGCTCTCTCTCTCCCTCTCTCTCTCTCACACACACACAGACATTAAAACTTTTAGACTAATAAACACTAGAATTCAGTATTTCAATCAAAATACAAATCAATTTATTCATTAAATTTGAATCAGAAATAGTCTTTTACCTAAATCGTCGGTTAATTCTCAATTTCTTATTCTGTTTAGAGATTGCAATAAATTTTTGTTTAATGAATAGATTTTTTTCGCAAATTTTTTTCTCTCGCTTTCTCTCTCTTTATTCAGTTAATTCATTTCAGAATTAATTCTATGAAAACATTTGGGTTTTTCTAAATGAATGAACGAATGCTCGAATGAATGAACGAACGAAACGTTGGATTTATTTATCTCTTATTTGAAATTTTATTCTGTACTTCAATTCCTCTTTTTTGCGATACAGTGAACGAACTGTATTCACACACTTTTCCTTCCGCTCAACGCAAATGTGAATAAATATTTGAAAAGTTTTTCTCTTCTTTTTCTTCTTCAAAAACCAACTCTTTTATCAAAAGTTATCTCTATTTAGAGGAAAAAAGTTTTCTTTCGGAAACTTATTTATTTTTTAGGTTTTTATTTAATTTTTGTTCTTTTCATTGAATTTTTGATGAAAATGTTTGATCAGATAAAAGACAAGTTGAAGAACCAGATAATTAATCATAAAATAGTGTTTAATTTGAACTTATTTTTGAAACAATGAATGCTATTTGTGCAGTGAATTGCTATTAATACTAAATAAACTTTATTTTATGTTAACCTTAATTCTAATCATACTCTAAGTGTAAAACCGAGGCAACCATTAATACTAAGACAGAATGCAGTCTAAAATGTTTAAGAATTTTCAGAATATTTTTTACGATTAAAAGTTTCAATCCTTAACATAAAAACCACCATTAGATGAGTTGATGTGAAAAATCAAATTTAATTTCGATTTTAGTTTTCACTTCAAAAACGTTCTCAAACTTCAATCTCAAGTATTTCTAAATAAAGAGTGAAATATATTCTCAACTCTAAAACTTTAAGAGTCTCTAAAGCATAGGTAGTTTTAGAGCCGAACTGTTGGCTCCGGGTTTTTAAGTGCTATCAAATTGGAATAAATATAAGCCATAAAAGCCAAGAAAAACATTGTCCGCATGAATACTATCGTTAGACGTCAGACAGCTTTTACGAGAAGACTAACTATTTGTATGACATTTAAGCAAAAATAATATTCTCTGAATTTGTTTCTAGAATTGGGACAATATTTTTCAGCTTTTGCTTTAGATATAAATGACTTTCAGTCAATTCTAATTCAGACTTTCCTTTACATTATATTTCTCCTTGATCTTTGCAACCAAATAAAAAGCAATTTTTTATTAGTATTAGAAATTTGTTACTTTATATACTCTTTACCTATATTTATAACTTTAGAATTTTTTAATCCAATCTTTTCAAATTTGAAAACCTTTTTGACAAACTATAAGCCGTTAATAAATCTCTTTATAAAAAACATAATAAATGTCTTGAGTTTTGTATTTCCAAAAGTGTTTTCTCGAAAATTTTGATTCAAGATTACAATCTTTTTGCCAGAAATAGATTTACTGGTTCTCTCTTCTGCTCTCTCTCTCTCTCTCTGTATCTTTCTCTCTTGCTCTCTCTCTCTCTTTCTCTTTCTCTCTTGCTCTCTCTCTCTCTTTTGCCCTCTCTCTTGCTCTCTCTCCCTCTCTCTCTCTCTCGCCCTCTCTCTTGCTCTCGCTCTCACCCTATATTCTCGAGCTCACTCATCCATTGCCTCGAATCTAATCCATTCCACCATTTCCATTCCATTCTCCATTCCTTGCTCACTCCGGCTCACTCTCTCAGAGCTGCACAGAAAGACTGAGAGATGAGCTCTACTGTACTCTTGTTTCGAGACATTATGACTGAAAAGTTTTTTGGCGAAGATTTGCTATCAGTTTGTTCTCTAATTACAACTTTCTCTGTAATTCTAATTCGCTTTACATTGCTGTCAAATACAACATAATTATGATTTTAAACACACTTTTCATGTCTGATCTGAATAATTCAAAATCTGTTATTCCGAACAACAAAACCAATTACTCACTCGAAAAGGCATTGAATCGAAATAAGGCATACCTTCGAAATGATTAAATAATTAAGTGAATTGAGTTGTATTAATAGAGTAGAAGAGAAAGCACTGAATCAGCATTTCCTACAAAAATTAATTGCTATTACATACGACTTAACTGAAAAACATTAACCACTCATACAGTTAGTTCTTGGCATTAGTCTAGAATTTATTGTTTTTATTAAATAAATTACACTTTTATCACAAAATCTCTAGTTTGGAAAACTAACAGAAAAAATATATAATTAATTGAAAGGCTTAACAAATTAAGAATCTTAAACATCAGAAAATTATTATTTTTTGAGGAAAAGCGATTCATATAATATATATATAATTTGAAGCTTTCTTAAAATCTTAGCCTAATTACTGTTATTTCTCTTCTAAACACTTTTAATCTTATTTTTTGTTTGTTTGTTGAGGTCCTCGAGGAAAAAGAGGTAGAAAAGGACCGCCCGGTGAACCTGGATCTCCCGGACCTCTGGTATGTGGATCTGTAAACAAATTCTTTGAGTCAAAATGAATTGGACTTTAGTTCAAATTTATATTTCATTACTATTTCGGTATTAAATCTTTGCTCATTCAAATTTAGGGACCTCCGGGTAAACCTGGTTTTCCGGTGAGTTTTTACGCGCTATTAAATTATTATCTTTCATAAAGTTTCGTAAAATATCATTTTGAAAGTCAATATTTTTAAAAAGTTTTTTTGAACTTAAAATAAATTATTAAATTCTACTCTTTATCTCTTAAAAAAGTTTTGCTTATATTCTCAACGATTACTCATTTATAGGGAGCTATTGGTATAGATGGGCCCAAAGGTGAACAAGTAAGTTTTGACAAATATTTGTCTTAATTTTACTTTTTTAAAATTCCTATTTAGCAGTATTTAGATTTTTCGCACTCTTTTACTTTCGACTTTTGTTTTGTTAACATATTCTCAATAATAAATCAATATTTGGTTATAATTAGAAATTCAAAGTTTTTGTAGTAATTCCATTAATTAATTAGTTTTAAAAATACACAAAATTTTAAATATGTAATCATTTCAGGGCTCCAAAGGAGATAAAGGGGATAAAGTAAGTGTTTATTCGTTTCAATATACTTTTACATTTAATTATTTATATTATTTAAACCAGCAAAATTTTAAAATAGCATTGAATTGCAGTTATTTAACTTCATATAATTCTTTAAAATTAAGAAAAAACAGTAATGGTCTTAATTACAAATATCTTGTCAATTTATTTAAGTGTTAATTACGTTTAAGAACTTAAGGGTTTCAAGTATTTAAGCCTTAATTTAGAAGTTTAAATCGATTTTAAGTTTATTATTATATCTTTGAGATAACTTAAACAGAATTCTTGTTTAAAGAATTTTTATGATGTGATTGAACACGAATTTTATTCGTTATTAAGTAAATATTGCCTAAGACATTATTTTTATAACTTTTTTTACACAATTTTGTTTTATTGAATTTCTAGTGAAGACGGATTGAAAAAATTAGCTTAAAAATAGTGTAAAATATGTTTGATTTTTAATGTTCGAACTGTTTCCTCAACTCTTCTTTCAACACAATCTGTAAATTTCAAACAAATTAATGATTGACACAAATGAAAGTCGTTTTTACAAAAATCTTCGCTCATTAATCATTTTTATTCGATTCAAATAAATATCTCAATAATACGTATAAGTTGTCAATCAATGTATTTCTAATTTTATCTTAAATTTAATTTTTAGGGCGAAAGTGGATTCGATTTGTTCACTACAACTAAGGTAATTGAGTTATAATTAGATCAAATTCAAGACCTTTACTAACATTTAATATAAAATACAAACAGAAATAAAATACTAATAATAACAGACTTAATGAAAAATATCGGCAAATCTTAATTAAAAGTTAAAAATGATTTTTCCTAAAAATAAATGAAATATTTGACAAATGACAGGGAGTTAAGCGATCGATCACTAGACTTCGTGGCGGAACTCTAGGTTATGCAGAAGTGATTGCAATTAAGGTTAGTCTTTGGCCAACACCAACACCACACTAACTAACTGTTTCACTCTTTCACTCCATTCCTATCTCTATCTCTGTCTCTGTTCTTCATTTCCCCTCAAATTACCATTAATTTCATTTCATTATTAATTCAATCGCTTTTTTGTGTTTTTAATTTGTATTTATTATTCAAATTAAATGTATTTAAGAAATTGTTTCTTGAACTTTTTGGTTTGTTTTCTTCAGTTCGTCCCTCTCTTATAGCCTTTTAAATACTTATAATTTTGTTTAATTCTTATACTTTTTATTATATTTAATTCTTATACTTTGTTTTCGACTTTCGCCTCATATCCTCTTAATGTTGTTCTCGATTTCGGGAATCATTTCTTCAATTCCTCCCAAAACATATCGTTAGTCTTAATGACTCGAATGGAAATCTATTGTTACAATAATATTGTATTATTGGAGACAAACAAATAAATGTCATTCACTTTCACAAATCATTTATATTCGAGTGAAAACAGATTTCCAAATGATTTCAAATCAAAGATTGTTTACAAATTTAAATGAAGTTTTGTTTTTACTTAGAACTCATTGAAAAGAATATAAAGAATTGTATAAAATAGTCATTAACCGAGATATACAGTTCTTTCCATACATAAGTGCTTATAAGTTAGTATAGTGTAATAGTATATTATTTTCATTAAAAAAAAGACAAAATTGTTAGTATACTAAAGTCGAATATAAGATATTGTAAAAACATATTGAAAATTAATATCTAAGAATTAATATTAAAATACATTATTGCCCAAAAAGTTGGATTTAAATTAAGTTATACAAACTAGAGAACACAGATTTATAGCCGCTAATGATGTTATAAGCATTTTGTAGTTAAATAAAATAGCAAATACTGTACTTATGTGTAGGACTAATGTCTAAACTCGTGTCTCATCTGGTCATTAGTTGTGTTCTGAATCCGTACAACTCGTCCGATCACTTGAACTAACTTATCGTTGAAAAGACAATTATCTCTCAAACATCCAATGGTTTGACAATTATTTAGACACGAATTAACTCAACAAACATTCGTTGGATTCAACAGAATATATATTTATTTAATTCAAAGTCAATGCACATACAATGAAACACAAGAAAAACTCTTCATTAAAATCTAAGCACATTTTTACATTCAATTAGACCTTTAAATCAAAACTTTTGAAATAATAAGATTAAATGTACAAAATTTTATGTGTTTTTAATTATTACAGTATTTTTGTCAAATCCAATAATTGTTACAAATTTGTGTTCAGATTTTTGTGATGAGATTTGACATAAAAAAGTATTGTATTGATAACTAAATGTTAAACCGCTATAACTGTTGGTTTTCTATATGTGTTGTTAGGGTTTAGCCTCCCTTGGCATCACTCTATCTCCCGGTGACTTACTTCTGCTCAAAGTGAGTCAATCACTATTATATCTGTTGTGTTAATCAATAATTCTCGACGTTCTGTGTTTGTGTTTGTAGTTCGCAATCAATTTATGTCTAACTTTTTGTGCTATTTATTCAATACTTGTAAAGATTTTTTCTCTTTTCCGAATGCATTCTAATATACTTTTTTGCGCTATAAGGGAGAACCTGGAAACCCAGGACCTCCTGGTCCTACGGGACTACCCGGTCCAACCGGATTGCCTGGATTTGATGGTCGGGTAGGACTGCCGGGAGAACCAGTGAGAGACAATTTTTTATATTACTAAAAACGATATAATTTGGATTTAAATCTTATTTCTAACCAACACAGGGACCCTCTGGTCTTCCCGGACCCGCTGGTCCTATAGGTCCGATTGGGCCAATGGGTAAAGATGGTCTGACGGGACCGAAGGTATTTCATTCATTTATTTCAATTATACATTTTTTCTGCAAATTATTGTTCATTTGATTAAATATTTAATAATTATTCAAAATATATCAGTTTATTGAGATTTTATTTTATTTTAATAATCACTGAAATTCATTGAAATAATTTAAATGATTCCAAATTTTCAACAAAAGAATTGCAAACATTTGGTCAAAAGTTTAGTTATATTTTTTAGGGCGAAATGGGCTCAATGGGACTGCCCGGCCATAATGGACTTAAAGGAGATCCAGTGAGACATTAGTTTTTATTGAGGATTTAATTTTCCGACACAACTAACAAAACTAACTCTGGATTCATGTCTACATCGATACTAAAACTTAAATAATTTTCTTTCAATGCAAATAACCATTAAATCTAAACATTGACTAAAACTCAATGACATTTAAACCTCTGTTTGAAATACAATATACTGTACATTGAGAAAGAAAAAAGTTTAAATCAATTTATTTGGGAATTAATAGTTGGAGATTAGATGACAAAATTTAATCAATTAATTAATTTTTTATTTATTTATTTTTAATTTGTTTTTAATTGTAAATAATTTAAGTTTAGATATTTTCGTTGAATATAAAGAATGAAACAATAATTAAATTTAAAGAATGAGTGCATTTCTATTAGTTATAATATATTGTATTTGTAATATCGGCGAAATTGTTTCAAAACATATTCAAAGTTTGACTAATTTCGTAGTTTAGCCACACATTCACATACCTTCACGTAGACGAGTAGTAGTGGTTGTACTGTAGAGTTGTTGGGAATAGTCGTAAATCTTAATGTCCTGATTGCCCCCCATTGCCATCGATTGGCCCCCAATACAGACCACAACTGTATCGCAAACTAATCTAATGCTAGAAAAAATGGAAATTCTTTTTAGAATAAATTTGAACCACAATTTAAACAAATACATTTTTAAATTTGTGGTTTGTTTTTCGATTCAATCTTTCAAACTAATAATAATAATAATAATAACGACTAAATAAATGAATGATAACAGAGACTAAACATTTTTTTGTTACATCATATCTAACATTGATTTATTAAAATATATTCCTCTCAAGTCCTGCATTGATCCTAAAGTCCTGTTGACTCGATTTTGTGCACTTTTTCTCCTATACTTTGCTTAACTCAAATAGAATATACTCTAAATTCAATATAAAATAAAGTATTTATTATTCATTCAATCGAATTCACTATAAACGTATGTATCGTTAGGGAGAAAAAGGCGAGAAAGGAGACAGAGGTCTGACCACTACCTTAGATGGCAATGCGTTTCCCACCGGTTTCATCGAAGGTCCCGCAGGTATGGCTTCGTTTCACTTCAAATCATTTTTATTTCTCGTTTACAATTCAACTCAAATCAAAGTTCAAAATTGAAAACATTTTATAGTTCTAACGATTTATTTTTTTATTTCGAATTTGCTTTCAATTTCGTTTCAATTGATTTGAAGCAAAAAAAGAAATCATTGAATAGTTTAAGAGGTTTTGAGTCAATGGATGATATATTGGCAATAGAGGAGGGACTGGCATGAAGTCAAGTCAAGTGAAGTGGAGTGGGGATTGCGCTCCAGAACGTGACTCGCAATTAGACTTTATTTCAGAAACTTTGGCTCAATTTTATTGAATTAGTTTTTGAAATTTAATTAATTGAAGAATTGCTAAGAATTATGAATTAATAACTAGATTTAAGTCAAGTTTATCGTAAAATATATAATATAAATATTTCACAATACAAAATGAACACCTAGTTTATTTTATGAAATTTATTTATTTCAGGACCTCCTGGACCACCAGGACCTGCTGGCCCTCCCGGTCGAAAGGTTCGGATCTTCTGATTTAGTTTTAAATTTATTTCAATTCATTAACTCATTTAATAATCCTTTTAAACAACGAATTTATTTTACATTTTTTCATATTTTCTTTATTTTTTTCAATTTTGTGTTGAATTTGGTTTTTACAAAAATTTATTCAAATTATATGTTTTTGATTTATATGTTGTCCTTATATGTTGTCATTGAATGTTTGTAATTGAAAAACAAATTAGTTGTCATTGAATGAGAACTGCACTATAATGGGCTGAAAAGTCCGGATCAGATAAGAGTGATTGGATTTCCATTTTGTTTTAGGGCGACGTCGGTATACCCGGTCCTCCCGGAGAGCACGGAGAAAAGGGGGACAAAGGTGAAAGGGGTCGGAGGGGTAAAAGGGTAAACAAATATTGATTTCGTAGACGATTAGTAGTTTTGGTTTATGAATCACTTGAATCACTCTCAGCATCACATCTCACTCCGAGTCGAGTCCAGTCGAGTCGAGTCGATAGGAATTTAATAATTTCGATAAACAATTCGATTATCAAACAAATGGAGTTAAATATGTGTTTGAAATGTGTTTTGAAATTGTTTTCATTTGAAATGGTTTTGGCGTTAAAGCAAACTTTGAACAAATTTAAATGTTTTATAAATTTGAATAAATATCTGTGTTTTCTCTTTTTTCTTCTCTATATGCGAATCAATACTAACATTACTCTAAATATTAATTTAATGTAAGTAACACTTGCTTTGAAATTCCTATTCAAAAAACAACTTCTCTTTCTGTCCATCGATTGACAGCTCAAGAAAATACTTTATTCCCAATGTTTGTCATATTATAGTGTTCTGTTGGGTATAAATAAATGTAAATATCATTTTGTTTTATGGATTTTACTTCAATTCTAATCCATTTATCATATCTTTGGATAATTTATTTTTATTATTATAGACTAGAATACAGAATATTTTTATCCAATAATCGTTTTTAGTAATTCATGCGTTTCTTCTCAACGCATAAATATTGTAAACCATATAATGTTTAGTAGTTTTGACTACTTTTTCAATCCATTTATTCTTTTTTCGCTTCAATTTAGTTCCGAATATCTTTTGGAGAAAAAGAAAATCTTTTTTTGCGAATCAATTACTTATTCATTATATAATAATATAATTGAATATTATTCGAGATATTGATAATTAAGATAATCTTAAGACTATTACCAATTCAATAGAGAATTAAACAATTAGTTAATAATATTTTCAATTATCAAGTTCATATAATAATATATAAAATAATAATATAATAAAATTTTGATTTTTCTTGAGCTGTTGTCGATGTTTGTGTTCAATGTTTTGTGTCTTCTTTTTCACTCACTCTATATGTATTAAATGTAAAAACAATTCATTATTTTTATATTAATTGTTAACAAATATAATAATAATTTCAAATAATTTTCAGATTATTTTGGCGATCATTTAATTGATTCTATGCTACAAATAATAGTCTATAGATCTGTTGTAGTAATTTAAGAACAATAATTATTGTGATATTTATTATTTATTTATTTGAATAATTGACATAAAATCCAAACTCATTTGTAAGCATAGATTGATTTTTGATTGATTGATCCAAACTATCTGCGCTTTAATTAATATTCAGTTGAAAAGTATCTCATTTTCAAACCCAAAGCTAAATCAAAGCAACGATTCATAGCATTAATTAGTGACAAGTCTTTACTGTCACTAATCCACTGCCAAACCAATGCCATCGCTGTCTTTCCACCAAATTATTAATGATTTTATTTATATTTATTGCGATTCAGTTAATGAGTAGAGAAGAGGTGATGCGAACGTGACTTTAGATATAAATCTCATTGGATTAACAAAAAGGGTTCGAAAATAGATATTTCCGTCGATTTAATTGCATTAACTCTGAGTTAACTTTGGAAAGGGTTGAGAGAAAAGAGGAAAAACGTTAGTCAGAAAATGAGACACTTTTTCAATTTAATTCTGGTTTTATTTTCTTAATCTAGTTTTGCATTTAATTTATTTGATTATTTGATTTGATTTTAGGGAAAATCTGGTAAACCCGGAGCTCGTGGTTTACCAGGAGAACCCGGTGCCAAAGGCGAGGTCGGTAGTCAAGGATTAATTGGCTCTAAAGGAGACATAGGTTTGCCCGGAACTCAAGGGGAACCAGGAATGCCCGGTAATGACGGACTGGTTGGCTTACAAGGACCCCCGGGATCTCCCGGTGCCGTTGGATTTAAAGGTTTTTATTGATATTAGTTTTTAACTATAATTTATTTATGTTTTTTAAACAAAGGACAACCGGGAGATATGGGTCCACCCGGGATGATGGGACCTCCTGGTTTACCCGGCCCGCCCGGAAAGATTGGAATTAAAGGTTAGAATTGATAAATGAATTTTTAAAAATAATCTAAACTTATGTTATATTTTGATTAATTAGGAGATCGCGGGGACAAAGGCGAGGGTTCGGTCAGTAGTATTGCGACAAATATTGTTTATTAATTCAAAATTCAAATTCGAAAACATTTGCATTTATTCAGACATCGCTTGGATTTATGAAACAAGACTACGAGGCCTTTGGCGATCGGTTTGAAACAGTGGGTCGCGCCGGCCCACCCGGCCCTGCCGTATGAATATTTGATTTGAAGTAATTGTGAAGACATTTGAGTTTAAAATGTGATGATTATTGTTAGGGCGAACCAGGACTTCGTGGACCGCCGGGTATTAAAGGAGATTCCGGACAAAAGGGAGAACCGGTTAGTATTGACCGAAATTTCGACAATTTTAAGGAAATTAATTAAAATTTGAATGATTTTAAGGGCGAT
Source organism: Belba bartosi (assembly GCA_034693685.1). Lineage (NCBI taxonomy): Eukaryota > Metazoa > Arthropoda > Arachnida > Sarcoptiformes > Damaeidae > Belba > Belba bartosi. The sequence goes on along the minus strand of JAQFXP010003442.1, from coordinate 1,782 downwards.
AAGGGAGACGTCGGACCAATGGGTTTACCCGGACCTATGGTACTGATCGATAATCAACCGATTGTTTAATTAAACTAAACTTAATTGATGTGATTCCAGGGCATGAAAGGTGATCCGGGATTATCATCGACTGATGTGATGGTATGAAAAACTGCTATTTATTGATGTGTTTGTCCGCTAATAATACTCATCCATAACTTCACAGCATTTGATAATTTAATTGTAATATTTTTTAAACATTTATTTCTCACAAAACTCTTTTGAGATTTTATGTATTATTAGATTTTTATTTACAAAACAAAATATAAATATAAATATAAAAGCAATTAATAAATATACAAATTAACGACAAATCTGGTGCTGAGAGTGATTTAATTAATCAGTTTTGATACTTCGAGTGTAACTATTGAAGAAAGCACTGCATTCTTGCATTTGTGTGATTTTGTGGTCATTCAAATCATTTTTATTAGGGGCCACCCGGGCTGGACGGCATCAAAGTATGAATACTTTTAAATTAATTTCTCAATATTTAAAGTCATACGTATTTTCGTTATTTTATTTCAAATATTTGAAAGTTTGAAATGATTTTTAATTTAGAAAACTTGAGAAAAGAGTTGAATTTTATTCTATTAATAGAAATAAGTTTACTTTACGTAAGACATTAAAACTTGATTTATTGAGAAAATGCTAAAAATAACTGATATTTATATAATAATTAATTGAAATCAAATCAATTTTTTTACATTAAGGGAGCAATAGGTGAAGTGGGACTGCGAGGAGATAAGGGCGAACCAGGCCTTCCCGGCACAGATGGCATACCTGGCTTACCGGTTCGTTCAATATACTCCATAGTATACAACAAACTATAGATATTGTTATTGATTCCGAATGACATAATCGGTTGACCACTTGACCACATCAATCATCTCATGCAAAATGCTTTTGTTGCTAAAAGTTTTGCTTTGCTTTTGATTTTTGAACATTTTTCTCAAATTGTCTTTTGATCAAAAAGTTTTCCTTTATTACAAATTAGGGCCCAATTGGTTCGATCGGAAATCCGGTAATTTTGAAACTTTTGTCAAATTTTTAGTTTTAAAAAGCGCTTTCAATTTGTTTGAACTGAAATTTAATGTTAATTCAATTTATTTCAATTTATTTATTTATAAAATTAACGAATGAATGATTGGTTGCGTTAACTGAACGGCATTTGTTTGACATAACATTTAACGAAATTAATTTTAATCTCTCGTCGCTTAGCCATAGCTAACAAACCGAGGAAACAAAGAATCGATTGAATGATTTGAAAATTTCTGATCTATTTTAGTATTCGAGTCTATATTTATGCTTTTCTCAGTTTCACGTTTTCACTTCTCTTTTCTAATTCCGAGTTTCGATTCATTTTCTCCACAAATATTTGATTTGCTATTTTTGAACCAGAAGTGTTCAGGCTAAATCTTTGTTTCATGTTCATATTTTTGTTTCAAAAATATCATAAACAACATTTTCTTCACTATATTTTCGTTTGATTGCAATTTTTAATGCGTTTTTAATTTATAAAATTTTCAATTTATTTTCTTGAGGCTATGTTTTAAGAAATATATATTTTTCGAGTATTTAAATGAAAATATTTCTCAATGTTTAGGGAATTATGGGTTATTCTTTTTATTTTTATCAATTATTCTTATTAAATTTTATATTAATATTATTTTTTAAGGCACTGATCAGTGATAATCAGTCGTTTTGGTTTTCGGTCCAAAATAGCAATATCCTCCCAATTAAACC
>JAQFXP010003441.1:0-12524 GCA_034693685.1 Belba bartosi | reverse complement strand
TATTTAACTGATTATTAATTTAAAGATACAAACCTTTCTATTCTTACTATAAGAAAATAAATGTGTTTTGCATTGAATTTAATCCAAATAACGTTAAAACTAACCTAATTGTAAAGCAGACAATTTCCTAAGAAACCAAATATAAAATTATTGACCTAGCTCTTATCATGTTAACCCACAATGTATAATTAAATAAGTGTTAACTTAAACAATATTAAAAATTGGTTTATTGACTCTAATGGAAAGCACATCTTAATTAATTGTATTGACCGTAATACCTCACAAATTGCTACATGTTGGTATAACCGAGAATAATAATTTTTGCTAAAATGCCTTCAAGATTCCTATCGGCATGCCGGTATAAAGCGAGGAAATTTTTAAATGTAAATAACATTTTTAATTAATACTTGGTAAACATAGCGTTAATAGTTGATTAATTTTTACTCAATTTGCTATTAATTTTTGCCTAATTTTTAACTTAAATTAAAAAAATTAATTTACAACAAAAACATACATAGTATTTTTGTTGAATTATCTTAATGTTTTTATTAAATCAATTTATATTTAAATTATTTTATTTTTTTATTATTTTAGTTTTATTAATTTTTTAGTTTTACTCAAGTTACTACTCAAAAATAATTTTAAGTTTAATTGAATGTTAAAAACCTGTTTTATTCCTCGTATATATCTGCATTTCGGTATACTTCGGGGTTAATCCCACTTTATACCGGCATGTCGCTATATGTATGGTATTACGGTAAATTTATTCTTGCTAATTAGCAATTATTTATATAAACAAACTGATATAATATGAGTCTTACGATATTTAAACTTACTAGTTAGTGTCTCTTTTTATTGAAACTTTTGACTTAAACAACTCGCATCCAGTTTGTTCATAAATATTATTTAAGGTTTAAGTTCTTACATGCTCTAAGAAATTAGAATTTCTAAGAAATCTTAAATTTTTATACTTTTATTGCCAGAATTATGCTTGCTCTCAGAGCGCATTTATATGAAATATAAGTATTTTAAATTGAAATGTTACTCGTTAATTGTAATTATTAATTTGAGTAGTTTAAAAAATAACTACCTTAATTTTAGATCCCATTTTTATGTTTAGTTTATAGAATTTTATAGAATAAATTTAGAAATATATTTTTTGTAATGAATTTTGTAAATTAATTAATTAAAACTTTAGTTTTTCTGCTACACAGGAGATCTAAGTATGAGAAATAAATAAATATATAAATGAGAACAAAATTTAATTCTTTTAGACAATGAGTATTATTATTGGATATTTAATTCATAAATAATTTTATTATTTATTATACTTTTAGAAACAAAATAATTAGTATTAAATCTATTTTGAGGCATTCTAACATTGCCAAAATTTTATTTTTAAAATGTTTATACCGGTAAATGATTTGTCATACTTTTGTTAGAAAATATAAAGTTTTAATAAATTAAGCTAAACTTTAAATAATTTAAAATTAAGCCAGGTTTTAATTGATTCTAGCATTTAAATAAATTAAAATAATAAAATATTTTTTAAAATTGACACAGTATTTTGTTATTTTAACTTTAAATATCTAGAAAGGTGTTTTTTGTCAAATTTGAAGTTTATATTGCGTTTTAGATTAAATAAATTATATTTTAAAAGTCGATTATATTTTTAAAAAATTGACTAAAAGTGAATGAAAGCTATAAAAGAAGAAAAGACATAAATACAAGAATATGTAATTAGAAATAGTGAAAACCATTATTTCTTCTTCTGCACTTTATTATTGTTTAAATATCCAAAAATTGAAAACACTTTTATCAAGCAAACATTAAAATTAAAGTTTTATTTAATTTTCTTTTGTTTGTCAAAATATGTTTTTAAACATTTTTATTGCAGTCCTTAAAGATTTATTAACTACAGAACAGGACTTGAGTTACTCTCTCATCAATTATTTTCACTTCAATCGGTCACACCTTCCGAGAGAGTAGTAATAAAAATGACATTTTTTGCAATACAAGTCTAGAATTGCATTTTGTTTTAAAAGTTTAGTTTAAACGATAATTGGATTTGAGTTTAGTTTAAGAGCTTTTTTGTGAAAAAAAAAATTCTTTTACTTTTCAATAAAATTAGTTTAGATAAGTAAATAAAATTAGAATTTGGGAATAGTCATAATTTTATTTAACCAAGTTTTTATATCTTATTTTTAACTTCAAACTAACTTAGTTAATTTTATTTTTTTATTAACACGAATATATTTGTAAATTGACGACATTTCTCATATATTGTTATTTAAGAGCAGTTATTATATACAGTACTATGAAATTAAATATGATAATTTTTAAAGTATATTCACAATGTTTAATTTTTACAACTTTTAAGGTTGTATTTTAACATTTATTATTTGAAATTTAAATAAAATGCAAAAATTTAAACAAAAATTTCGAATTTTGTACAATTAATTTGAAAAATGATCGCTTTGTCGACTGCATGTGTGGTTAAAGCAATTTCTCCTTATTTGAACTCTTTTCCCAAATATGAATGAATTGGAAACTAAGACTATATTCTGTTAGGCATTCATGACGTATAGTACTAACGAATACTACATTTCAAACGTTTTCTCCTTTTAAAACACGATTGTTGTGATGAAGGAAAACCTTTTCTAACCATTTTTGTATTAACTCTTATCAATCATATTTAGACAATATTTAATTACTAATTGCTTTGTTTAGTGATTAGATTTTATGCAACACTTTTCGACAATACATTACTTGCAATTTGAGACATAAATAAATATATTATTTGTTTATTTTCAAACATTGAACAAAACATTAATTTAAATGAGATTTTTGTTTATTTCATCTCAAAGATTGACATCAAATTTATTTGTAAAACTGTTTTGATAAACAAAATTGAAATTAAAAATTTTTTTGAACTTCTATTCAGGCAAAGGTTGCCAAAGTTTCCAACATTTCAATTGCTTTTAGTATTTCAATTATCTTATTGTTTGTTTAGAATTTTTTTATTAGCTTTTGATTCCGCGATTATATTAAGACAAGAAAACAGAATATAATATATATTTTGGTGATTCGGAAACAATGAACGATTAGATTTCAATTAAACTTTATATAACTTTAAACTTTGAAAATTATTTGTATTTGTAGTTTATTTTAAGTTTAGTTGTTGTGTCAAACATTAAAATTAAAAAAAATCAAAATTGTAATAATATTTTAAAAATTTTCAAATTTTATTAAAGGATTACTAAAATTTTAATCTTTATTTTTATAAACAAGTGTCGGTTCAAATCAAGGTTTTGGAAAAATCTTTAAATGTTTTTTGCATTAAATATTTATTAAGTATTTAATTTGAATTCTTGTCTTTAATTCAATCATAAATATTAAAAGGAAATAATAATTATTTATATATTGATAAGCATTTTATGTTCAATTAATTTTGAAAAAACGATTTTATATTTTAAATCTTAATTACTGTTGGATCGCACCTAAAATAGTGGGTCTAAGGTAGTAAAAAAATGTGAGAGATAAAATCTATTAAATACAAGTTACAAAGTTACATTTTTAATTATGTGATTTTTTAACTACAAAAAATAATTAAAATCTTTTGATAAGTTTTCAAAAATTTTTATCAATTCTCATAAACCAATAAAAAGCGTCACTTTTTAATTCAAAATAAATTAATATTAATGAATAAAAAAACTTTTTATTTGTAGACTTTCAATTGAAGAGATGTATTCTTGGCTACAATAAAGTTGAGAATTATTGTTATTGCAAAACGAGTCGAGTTTTTAGTTAAGGAATAGTCGAAAGTTTTAAATATGGAATTTGATATATTTTATAGACCTCTCAAATTCGAGAATAATATTTCGATTTTATATTACGTTTTTTTAATTTACTTAATGATCATTAATACAAATGGTTTGGATCATCAAAGCTATGAAAACAGACAATCATATACTCAAAGCCATAAACCCCATCGACATCATCACAATAATCATAATCGACATCAATATAGCCATAAAAATAGAGATAATTTTGAAATTAAAGTACAATCAGAAGACAGCAGTGAATCGATTGGCCAAATGGCCCGAAATTCAAATCCAAGTGATTTTCATTCTAGTCGTCGACTGTCGAGAGCTGAAGACATTCGGAATCATAATTGGAAACGAAAATTAGTGCCACAACTGAACCCGTCTTCGACTCCATTCAATGATCAGTCATTTCAGAAAAGTTGGCGAAAACGCAAAAATTCGACAAAAATGCCAAATATTATATTCATCTTAACTGATGATCAGGACATAGAGTTGGGTGAGTTTTGCTAATATCGATTTGCTTTAGTATGTCCAAGCTTCATTAATATTTTTTCCTCGTTTATTGTTTAATCTAAGCACAAATTGTTGACAAAAGTTTAATTAATGTTTAAAATTAACGACTTTTTTCTTTTTTTGCAAACTCTGTAAATGATTAGATATACAATTAAGTGACTGGAACTGCAAATACATTAATTAAATTAATTCTTTTGTTGTTCACTAAAACAACAAAAATTTTAAGTTGAGTTTAAAACTATTTCATGAATGAGTCATTACAATTTGTTGATTTTTCTCCAGAATTGATGGTTTAGTTGAGAGCAGGGATCGAGAAGGTCGGCCGATCCAGGGGGAATCAGGGGAGGCATTTTTCCAAAAACGCTCAAAAACCCCATATATTTATGATGAAATTTTGCCTAATTTAATTGGATTTAAACAGGATTTAGCACCAATTTAGGGAAAATTTCCTAATTTTGGCCGAAAAAACCAAAAAATTTGCCGGCCGCCCAAGGGGGGAGAATCTTTTCGCTGACAAAATGCTAGGGAGGGGATAAATTCAAAATTTTAAAATCAGTGGGATTTTTGTCTAACCCCCTTCTTCTCGATCCCTGGTTGAGAGAGTATTGATGAAGAATTAGTAAGCAGTAAATTAAAGACAATTTATTATTTTATATATTAATTAATATTATAAGTATTAAATTCAAATTTAGCTAAATATAAATAAATACAAAAATATTAGATTGCAACATTGTAATTATATTATTTTAAAAAATAATTAAAGTAATTATACTGTAAATGTCTTTTTAAACAGATATTGCAATTTATTTTAAAATAAGTTATTAATCAATCTTAAAATCTAATTTTTGTTTATGAAATTTAACTTGTAAAGTTTTTGCGGAAGTTTTAAATAAAAATTGTGAAACGGATTTCAAATATATTTTACAAAATAAAAAATTTTATTATTTTTGTAAATCTAATATAATTTTATTTATAACTCAATTAATTTTGACTTTTCAGACAATAATAAATATAAATTGCAATTAATTAAATTTTTTCTTTTCAATAATGAGTTATTTGGCGAAATTGCAAACTTGTTTGAAAATTAGAATTTTAAAAATTATATAGAAAATATTTTTAAAAAATACATAAATAAATAATTTATTTTTCTGAATATTAATTTATTTTATTTTATTATTTATTCACTTTTGAAAACTCTTATTAATTATTTTCTAATTGTTAATTACAAACATCGCTCTAATTAATTAGTTGTCTTAACGCCTTATTATTTAAAAATTTGCAAAAATAAGTTTGAGCAAGGTTAAACTAGCACGAAAATTCTATTGCAAAAAATTTAAATCTGTATCATTAGTGAGCATTTCATTATTAGGCAACAAATTTTAAATTGATAATTAAGTTGAATTGATGAATTCTCAAATAAACTTACCATGAGAGCGCTTTTATCGTTTACAGCTTTAAGAAATTTGATTACTGTTTTATAACATTTGAAGCAATTAAATGCTCACTATATTAATTTTAGCCGCAATTAGAGACGTAAGTGGGCTTTTTGACTGTAATAATTGTACAAGGTAATATAAGATTTTTTTATAAATTATATGCACAGTGTTTGCTATTCTATCCAAAAATTATTATTTTAATTTGTTTTGTCTTAAAATTGTTTTAAGTTATTTCGAATAGTTTTACGATCCAAATCAAACATAAAGAATAAATTCTTATTTTTTTCAATATTAACTTTATAATCAAAGCCCCCTAACGCCCCCAGTGCAGCTAAAACCAATATAGTTAGCCTTTATTTGCTTCAAATGTTCCAAAAGCAGTTTTCAAGTTTTTTAAAGCTGCAAACGAGAAAAGCGTTCTCATGGTTAGTATATAGTCAATATGAATTTAATTACTAATTACAACAATTATCTTCTGCTTATTTTTACCAATTCAAATCTTTTAACAATTAAAATATTTTGCTTAAATGTAAAAAACGCAAAAATAATGCAGTTTCAATATTGTTGCAATAAACTTTTTGTAATAGTCTCTTAGATCAAGAGTTAGCCTGGGCGAAACCTAAGAGTTCAATGTGTTTGTTAGTTTTTTTGCTGTTTGTTTACAAAGACAAAACAAGTTATCTGCAGTGAATCGCGATTCACTTTGTAGATATATTGTTTTTTAATGTTTAATAAGTAGTAAATAAAACTAACTTACAGTTTGAACTCTTCGGTTTTGTTCAGGCCTAATCTAGAGTTTGATTATATTATTTGATTATTACTAATATTTTATTTTTTATTTTATTATTTAATAATTTATTAGCAAATGTATTTTAAAAGTGCTTTTTACAAGTTAAAAATATTATTTTAATACAAGCTTTAGTAAGCTTCTGTATATTATATTTTGCAAGATTGTTTCTAAATTTGAATAAGAGATTGAATCAGATTTATAAACTGTATATTTTAGTGTATTATTAGTAAAAATAAAATAATAGATAAGGTTTCTAAGAAATTCTAAATAAACTCAAATTAGCGGTTATTTTATTCTTTCACTCTTTTAGTGCAATTTTAACATTTGCTTAAACTTAAACATAAATCTGACTTAAAATAGCACTGAATTCAAGGCTTGTTTTGAAATTCTTGGCCAAAGAAGTTATTATATATTTATTTACAATTTTAAGGTTCTATGAATTTTATGCCAAAAACGTCAAAGATTTTGGGTGAGGAAGGGATCCATTTCCCCAACGCATACGTCACCACACCGTAGGTCATCGTAACTGACATTAATTGCAATTAAATTTTAAAAATTGCAAATTTTATTTGATTTAAACAAATAGGATGTGTTGTCCGAGCCGTTCCTCATCGTTGACGGGTCTCTATGTGCACAACCATAACGTTTATGTGAGTCTCGAGTCATTAAAAGTGTTTTTTGAGATTTTAATATTGATTTAATGTTTGTTTGCATTTACAGACAAATAACGACAATTGCAGTTCAGAATACTGGCGAACGACATACGAGACGAGAACTTTTGCTTCTTATCTCAGTAATGCCGGCTATCGGACAGGTATTGTCGAACCAATTGTGCGAATAAACGCTTTTTCTTATTTCTAATCTTTTATTGTGTTTTTATAGCATTTTTTGGCAAATACTTAAACGAATACAACGGATCGTACATTCCTCCCGGTTGGAGGGAATGGTCTGCTTTGGTTAGGAATTCCCGTTTTTATAATTACACTCTCAATGTGAATGGAAATAAAGTAAAACACGGAAATGACTACCACCTCGACTACTACCCCGACCTCATAATCAATGATAGTCTTCAGTTTTTGCGATATTCAAAGCGATTCTTTGCAAACCAGCCCTTAATGATGGTGTTGTCGTTTCCGGGTCCTCACGGCCCGGAAGACGCGGCCCCGCAGTTCCAAAATCTATTCCTAAACGTCACGACTCATCGGTTGTTCTTAATCTTGAAATTAAATCAAAGAAATTGTATTTATTTATACGATATTATTGTTTGTTATATTAGAACAAAGAGTTGGAATTTTGCACCGAATCAGGACAAACAATGGCTGTTAAGAAATATCGGCAAAATGGAACCGATTCACGAAGACTTCACTGACTTATTGCATACTAAGAGATTACAAACATTGCAATCAGTCGATGATTCCGTTGAAAAAGTATTTAATTCTGATTCTGTTGTCAGAGTTTAGAATTTGAATAAATGCAAGAATTTTATACTTTTTGTATAATTTTTAATTATTTGACCCAAAATATTGGAATAATTGTTAGAATAAAGAATTTTAAGAATTCTAATGAGATAAACAAGTTATAATTAGCAAAACATTCTAATCACATTCCTATTATATTTCAATCTAAATAAGGCGTAAACACTCTTTAAGACGAAAACAAATTTTACAAAACTTTTAAATTGTTTGTTTATAAGAATCTATTATTTTTAAGTTTCTACTTATAATAGAAATTCTTAGTTTTGATTCCATTTCCAAATTGTTGTCTTTATTTATCCGTTTGAGACACTTTGAAGCAGGGCATCCACCCCTCAGTTTTCAACACTCTTGATTACTTTAATTTATATTGTTTGTTTCTTACTTACAATGAGGTACATTACTTGATCACAGCGTTAAAAATATTCTGACTATATTTTGAACTTTTGAAAAACTAACCAAATAATACATCGGTTTCCGCTACAAATGAGGTGTTAAGGGATTTTCTGGTGTAATGTTTATGCATTTAAAAATAAATTTGTAGTGTTTATAATTGATCGGCCATGATGAAAATTATTAAATAATAACTTATAAAAAATTTGCATACAAAATAAATTAAACTAGTAAAATAGCAAGTACTTTATTGCTTATTCATATAGATAAACCACCATTTGTAAATAAAATTGATATAGTTAGTCTTTAATTCTTACAAGTGTTTCAAATATAGCAAGGTATTTTTAAAGCCTAAACAATTAACCGTTTCTCATTGTTAAAGTTATTGAAAATGCCTATTATTTATACAATTTTGGTAAATATTAATTTTAGCCTTACTCGTTTGTTGTTTATAATTCGTTTAACCATGTATTATTTAGTTTAATATTTACTTGTTCAAATTTTTATTAAAGTTTCTAACAATGTTAATAAAGGCCAGAATTGATTAGTTCTCTATATTTATATTGTATAACAAAAGTACAAAACATTTGATTAAATTCTATATATATTTATTTACAGTTATATAACGAACTAAAGGAATTGGGAGAACTCGGTTTGAATTATTATTTATCTTATTTGTTCGGCTCATCATTTAATTAATCGTAACATTAATTCTCTCATTCGTACAGACAATACCTACATATTCTACACATCAGATCACGGCTACCACTTGGGACAGGTGTGTATCGAAGTGTCGATTCATTTACTTTTGCAATACTTTATCAATATTTTGGTTAAATTATTGATTGTTTTGTTTCGATCAATACATCGATAGTTTGGTTTAGTTAAGGGCAAAGCCATGCCATTCGAGTTTGACGTAAGAGTTCCCTTCTTCGTGAGGGGACCCAAACTATCTGGTGGTCACAAGTGAGTCATAAAATTAATTAATTTTTTTATTAAATTTAGTCGAATTTAATTTTGTTTTATTGGTTTAAGGATCGATAATATAGTGCTGAACATAGACCTGGCGCCTACTTTCCTGGATATAGCCGGAGTGAAAGTACCCGATCATATGGACGGCTCTTCAATGTTGCCATTGATTAAGACTCTAATCGAATCGGACAAACCCGAGGCCGAGGATAAGAGGCAGAAGACTGAGTGGAGACATACGTTCCTAATTGAGAGAGGGTTTGAAATGATTTAATTCTATTTATTTTCAATATTAAAAGTCTTATTATTATAATTTAAAACTGAATTTACAGCAAATCAATGCGAGAAAGCGATAAAAGCTCTCCAACGCCGGCCCTCAGCAAAAAGGAATGGCTTTCCCTTGAATGTCAAAAACCCGAATACCGTTATCCGTGCAGTCCGTACCAGAAGTTTGAATGTTTTTACGATAACTTTGAAATGCGAATCAGAAAATGTCGAAAATCTAATTATAATAAAGACTATAATCGAAGAGTTGGCAAAAAGTGTTTCTGTAATACAAATCAGTCGACAGACACTTATTTGAGCCAAACATATGACGATAATTCAGATCTGATTTTCGATGATTTTCCGATTAAATCGAAAAAAAGAAAATTGGATTCGAATGAGAAGAAACTTCAGCGAAGGTTTCTTAAAGAGCATGTCTTAAGCAAAGAGTTTCGACCGATTTTTATCGGTTCCCGAACTAAGAGAGACTTAGATCTACTAATGGGCGACGGATTCGATGTCGAGGGCGTGTATGCGCTCAACAAACTTCTTGAGGCGAGTACTGCCAAGACGTTCAACGACTCGGGAATATATGTCGGCGTTGAGAGTCTGGACGACAAGAACAGTACTTCATGTGTGATAGCGGCCAACCAATCGATCTCCTGCTCGGATCAGGTCTACCAAAACAAACAGATTTGGCGACAGAAGAAGAACCGATTGGACTCAATGATCAAAAAACTTCAGAACAAACTGTCAGAACTGAAAGGCATTAGACGTCACCTGAATATGAAACGACCGCTACTGCAAGGGGTGGACAGAGACGGCAATAAATGCAATTGCAATGCAAACAGATATTCAGATTTGCACCGAAGGGACCGGTTTCTGAAGCGACGGTTTTCTAATCGAAAAAGAATGCGATTTATGGAAAGACATGACATTCGAAAGGAGAAGAAAATGAGACGAAAAACGAAATTCTTGAACACAACCTGTAATTACGAAAAAATGAATTGTTTTACTCACGACAACCAGCACTGGAAGACCGCACCTCTTTGGACGAGTAAGTGATCTCTTAATTTAGTTGTGAAAACAATCTTTTCAAACCTCTATATAATAATAGCAATAATATAATATCTACCAAACCTACCTAACCTACCTGTGCTATTATGCCGTTTATATTACATTAAAAGATTCGGAAATACAGTTTTTGAATCAATAATAGCATAGAATATAAAATGTAAGCGTTTTTTGATTTGAAATAGTAATGCATTCGACGCACACCCCATAGCCCATAACCCCATACCGACAGACGGGCTGAGTCTGAGTCTGATTCCATCTCAAGTCATCACTTTTATGGCGGATTAGAAGTTCTTTGAATCTAATTTAAGCAGAGATTGAGAAGGTTGGCCGATTTAGGGGGAGGGGGGGGGGTTAGGTAGGGATTTTTCAAAAAGTTCTCAAAAACTCTATATAATTATGATGCATTTAACCATTTAAACCGAATTTAAGCACTGAATTTAGCACTAATTTAGAGAAAATTTTTAATATAAAACTTAAAAAATTTTCCGTCAAATCATAGGGGGGAGGGGGTAGATGGTACCTTTTTTGCAAACCAAATGCTAGGGGGGATAAATACAGAAACAGGAGAATTTTTGGCTGATCCCCTCCATCTTTCTCAGTCTCTGAATTTAAGCAAAAGTTCAAATAACAAAAAATTGTTTACTTTTGATGCAAATGATATTTAACCGACGAATAAGTTTGATAACACGTTAATGCTATCAACGATATGATTCGTTTCCCTAAAATTTATTTTTGCAAATTTTCAGTTCCTCTAATGACTTAAATAGAGTTTAAAACGAGTTTAGCTATAATTTTATGTCTTTAAGACTCTTCACACCATTTCCGTTAATTCTGAGTTCTTTGCGACAAAAATGAGTTTTCATATCATTATTAATATTAATATTAATATTGATGTGTTTTCTGATTAAAAATTATTATTTTCAATGTTGTATAGATATAAATGCGTATTCGAACTAAATTGTAGGCAATTATGATAATTAGTTGAAAACTTTCTCAAACTGTTTCACAAAATAATAATAATATGAATATTTGAATCGTTTATAATTCAAGTTTTGCCAAATCTATCTACAAATTACATATTAATAGAATTCATGGATCGTTTGAAATCCTAAAACTGTATAATTGTATAAAATATAAATCGTTTTTCGAGTTTCTCTTTAAATAATATTGCATTGAATGCATAGAAGAGACAAAACGGATACGAATTTGTAGTTAGAATTGCTATATAATCACTCCGACGACAGATTAATCAATTATTATATTTATTTTAAATATGAATTAGACTTCATTATAAAGAAATTCAGTTTGACATTAGACATGAGTTCCAGAATTTCAGTTAAATTACTAGTCGTTCCGCAAATAACTGCTAAACAATTTCTGAGCTCTAATACAATACAAAGCATTCATTTAGTGCTAACTCTGACTCTCATTAATATACAGAATAACTCATTTAATGAACAGAATTGGAAAATATCATTAAATTGTAAAAAGCATTAGTGAAGAGATATGTTTTTAAAAGTTTAAACTTTTCTATAAATCTCTATTTAAACATAAATCAACATGCAAACATTTTCCTGTTCTTTCGTTTTGGCTCAAACTGTAGTCTATAGACTCATAGATCAAATAATTTTATTTTGAATAAAATTTTATTTGCGTTTCTCTTTAAATAAAATAATAAATAAAAATAAGAATAAGAATAACTATATATATCTAAAACATTTCTGCATTAGTAATCCTAGTATTGATTTTTTATACAAATTATTACTAATATATATTTTGAGAA
>JAQFXP010003440.1:0-12528 GCA_034693685.1 Belba bartosi | reverse complement strand
AATTTATTTAAAATAAAATTATATTACCGGTATTGCAGCTAATCTTATATACATTTAAATAATAATTATTTTAAAATTTTAAAATAACTATATAGAATAATCAAATTATTAGTTAAGTACTATTTAGAAATAAATATAAATATATTCAATAAGTTTAAATATTTGCATTTATGATTAATGGGTATTATTGTTATATTTAATTTATATTAATTTTTAAAATCTAACTGTAAACATTATTTTAACTGACAGGAGTAAATAATTACTACAATAAAATCTATTGTTAATGTTATAAAAATAAAGTAAAAAATATAAATTTTATAATTTCTTTTATTAATGCAAAACCCAAATTAAAAACATTCAAAGCTTTTGGTTATAAATTCATTTAATTTATATAAATATTGATTTAAAATATTAACATAAATGCTAAAAAATTTGTAAATGCTAAGTAATCAATAGTAAAATGATAAAATATTTAATTGTAAATTACGTAATTAGTCATAGTACCCTCCTAGAGAGAATGCCCTGAGGGCACACATTCCTATCATTTAGTTTTTGATTAACAGCTGTCACTTGTTAATTTTTACCTAATTAATAGTTTTTTAATTAAAAAATAGTTTAATATTATGTTTTATAATAAAAAATATTAAATATATTAATAAATTACAATACTTAAAATAATTATTTTATTTATATTAATATAATTAATTAAAATTAATTTTTAAAAATAAAAATTTTTAAATATATTTTATAAGGTCGGGCGGGTTTTAAATATATATTTCAATTAATATTTAAATATAATTTTAAAAAAGCTTTAACTTAAAATTCTAATGTTTAAGAAAATACAAACAGTATTTTTCAATACGTTATGTTCTGGCATACCAGTGCCGCAAGTATGCCCGTGGATGTGCTTGCTTTTTAATGCTTTAATCTCTCTCCCAGCTTTTTTTTACCTTTTTGCTCTTCTTGATCACGTTTTCCCTGCCCTTTGAGGAATGATAACACGTCAGACGTCTAGATTGGGTCAGTTAGACATCTAGACGGATGGTTATGTAACCACAACTCAGAAATAATAAATGGATGGATTGGACACCAGCGCACAGCTGAACGGACTCCCAAAAGTATTATATATATAAATATAGATAACACGCAATTAAATAAAACAATTTATTTATTAAGTAATTACAGAATAATTACAATTCATTATAATATCGACTAAACTGTAACTTATGAGTGAATAGAGACACGATATAAATGGTGTCCAAACTAACACTAACTAATAATTGTATTTCAAGTTTAATATAGGGCAACAAAACATGTATTATGTGTTGACTCGAGAGAGTCGACACCTGAACGCAAATTATAAATATTAATAAAGTTTATAATAATTAGTAAAAACTAAACTGTTAATAATTTTATAGATGACGACATGATCCAAACATTCCAGATTCCCATCCTAACACCCAAAACGCCTCGTGAGGAATGTTACTATTTGGATCATCCAGAGCCAAAGATTTCAAACGTATAGTAATCTAGAGTCATCAAAAATCAATTTTTCGTTCGGCTCTAGGGCTTAGGCTCCTGCGCCTAACTCCAGGTGCAACAGGAGTCGACTTTAGGGTTCACTTTGGGAACTCGGAGACCGACTTCAGGTGCTCATCACTTAAATTAGATGTTTGTATTTATTTTTTGTATTAGTTGTTTTGGTTAAGACATCCAATATATATAAAATTAATTAGTAGTTAATAAAAACAATTCTTTTACCATTACACTGCTCGATCGGGCGGTTTTTCTATCCGTCAACTCTTTCTTCTCTCTTGTGGTTCTGGAGATACAAACGGTTGTGCTTTTGGTAATTGTTGTATTTGATTGTCAATTAAATTTTTCATTATGAGTTCAAAATGTTGTTCACCTTTTATATTTTTCAATTAAATTGTTGTCAACTTTCTGTAACTCCAACTTAACGACAACAAATATTTAGTTTGGAGTATGGGTCACCCGTCTTCTATAGATCCGCCTAAAGATCTGCTTACCTACAGGAGACGGAGTGGGAGGAATTTCTCTAATAATGCAATATAACATCCAATTATGTTAACCAATTCGGTTGTAATGTCAGATCCAGTCATTGAATTCGGTTCTTCCGGTGATGACTCCATAAGTGTTGTTATTTGATCTATAAAATCAAAAAGACTGGTCTTTAGTGCCGCTTTTTCATGTTCGAGCTCTGAGGTCGACGCTACCGAGGCTTTCAAAATTCCAAATCACTTATTGTAATTGTCACACATCGGCTGTAAAACATTTATAATTGGTTTATATTTGTAATTAGTTTTTGGTTTGGAATTTCTCAAAAAGGAAGACTGTTCTTCCCTCCCTAGAGGGCCTCTATGTTGGCGTTTGATGCCATCAAGTTTAATAAGAGCTTCTTCTAAGTTTTTGGTTGTCTTAAGTTTAGCTATTAGTACTTGTGTTGTCGAGTCGAGGCCTTTCAGTATATATCTTAATTGGATTTTTTATGCCATTTATTGACTCAAGTCTTTAAATAAACTTTATTGTCGATCAAAGTATTCGGCTATTGGTTTCGTCCCATTATGTTTGTCGAAACAAATTTGTACCCACATGGCTTTCTCTTTGCCTTCGGCGCAGTAATTGTTGAGGAAGTCATCCAAAAAATGTTTCCAAAGAGGAACCGTAGGTTCATAACGGCTGTAATGCGACTGACGAAGGGCTGAATTAAAAAACTTATAAACTTGTTAAGCCTTTTTCCTATCTGAGTAGCCCTTATGAATGCACATTATGTTGTATTGTTGTAAACATCAAAACGCTTCGTCCGGATTGTTGTCAAACTTCGGAAGATTATTTAGGTTTCTATTTAATCAATTGGCGTCGCAAATAGCGGCGACTAACGTCAGGTGCTCTAGTAGTCGGCTATTCTGGTATTAAATTTTTTATTTAAAGCTATTGCTGAGATCCAAATTGGTAAAGTTTTTTTTCCAAATTTATATGGGAGTAAATCAAAATAAAAATTTATAACAAAAATAATTTATAATAGTTAATAACAAAACTAGGAAATTTTTATTTTTAAATAAAATATCTAATTGTTTAAAATTAAATTTTATTAACGTAATAATATTTTTCCGAGTTATAATAACCTAATTTATTTTTTGGATTTTCCCGATTTTAAACTTTATTTCAAATAATTTCCGATTTAATAGATTTTTAAAAATTTTACCCAATTGAGGCAAAATTTATGAATAATTAAAATATTAATAACAAAATATTGATCAACATTGTTATTTCTTTAAAAGTTAAAATAAAAAACCGTAAATAACGAATAAACCAATATTAAATGTTATAAATAAAATAAATTAATAAAATGCTAATGCACTGACAATAAGACTTAAAATTTGCTAGGATATTGCATAGGATAAATTAAACTCAGTATTAATAATATAAAACATTACAAATTAAAATTATTTTTGAAAACGAAAATAAACAAATTTGATTAAATGTACAAAACAAATTATACGAATACATTTTACAAGCTTGAGAAGGTCGACCAATTCAGGGTTAATCAGGGCTGGATTTAAAAACGTTTTGGGCAAAGGCTTGGATAATTATTCCAAAAAAGTTTAAAAACCTATATATTTATGATCATATTTTACCTAATTTAACCGGATTTAAAATAAATTTAGTTAATTTAAACAAATTTAACCCAGATTTTGCACTGTTTTAGGAAAAATTCTATCATTTTAGTTAAAATAATCCGAAAACATCTGTTAGATAAATTAATAAAAAGTTTTTTGCAAACTGAATGCTAGGAAAAAATAAATCTCAATTTTTAAAATTAGGAAAATTTTTGGCAAATTTTTTTTATTAATCTCTGATTTTTGCTTTATATAAAATCTTATTAAAGTTTACCAATTAGTACAATTCAATTTTATAATACTTTAAAATTAAAAAATTTGTTTCAATTATTATAAAATATTTGTGAATTATTTATTTTTTTATATGTAAATAAAATTATTAAATAATTTTAAAAAATGCTTAATATAAAAACTAGTTTTATGCGAAAATGTGAATAATTATTTAGTTTAAATAGTTTTTAAAATAATAAGATTTAAAATTTAAACTTATATATATATTTGAAATTTTTGGGTTAAAAATTGTTACATTAATATTTTTTTTAAATTTCAAATTTTATTAATGATATTTCATGTTTTAATATAGTAACTCAGTAGCTTAATCTAGTTTAAAAAATTTATATTTTATTAAATAAAAGACAACA
The DNA here is from genome assembly GCA_034693685.1 of Belba bartosi. NCBI lineage: Eukaryota > Metazoa > Arthropoda > Arachnida > Sarcoptiformes > Damaeidae > Belba > Belba bartosi. The sequence goes on along the minus strand of JAQFXP010003440.1, from coordinate 8,246 downwards.
ACTTTGTTTACCAATGTAATTTTTTACAAACAAAACTTTTGAATGTATTTTTTTCCGGTGGCGATACGACCATACGGCGTAATAGTAAAAAAATAGTTGATTTTTTTATATCATTTTTTTATTATTATTTTTATCTTTAGTTTTTGAAGTTAAAAAAATTAAAAAAAATTTATAACTTTTAAATACATTAAAAAATTTAATTTGTTGAGATATGTTCACTTCGTTTCGAACAAAATTTTTTGTGCATAAATAAATATTTTTCGAATTTTTCCAAATTTTGGCAACAAATTTGAAACAATCTATTTCACATTTTAAAGTTTTATTTTTTGAATTCTTAAATAAAAATAAAAAATTTTAAAATAAAAATCTAATATATAAAAATAGTTGTTTAAAAATAAATTAAAAATTCTATTTAAATTACAAAATATATTTATATACAGTCATAATCACTGTTAATTCCCCCTTTAATTAAAACTTATATTTTAGCTAATTTCTAATAAAATAATTGATAGAATGAACTGATTTGTTTATCATTTATTAATTACATATTTATTATTTACACAAAAAGTTTTTTAATTAGATTGATTAATTGAGCGTAAATTAAATTTAAATAAAAACAACCTTTTGCACATATAAGTCCCCCATTAGATTAAAATTTAATTATCGACTAAATTAAACAAAATAACAATATAACATATAATGTTTAATGTATTATAATGTTTAACAATATTTCTAAAACTAATTCTTAAATCTGTTATCGATTTCGGTCGTTAGAGAATCTTTTTCAATGTATTGTTTATTTACTGTAAAATATGATTTCTGTATAAATAATAAGCAAATTGTTTACCATTTGATTCCAAAGATAGTATTTTTATTTTTTTTTGTAGTAAAATAATGTTTTTGTTTATTAAAATACATAAATTAATTTGAATAGATTAACTTTTTAAAAATTTGTTTGCATAATATTAAAATTTTTTTATTATTAATTTATTTAGTAGTATGCATTAACCGATAAAGAAGTTATGTTACAAAGATAAAAATATAATCTAAAAAATAAAAGTCGAATAACATCATTTTTACCAAAAGATGTGAATTTTAATAATTTAGTATATATAACATTAAGAAACATAAACAAGAAGAGTAAAGTGTGGTTAAGTAAAAAAAAATTAAATAAAGAATAAATTTTTATTGACGATATAATAACCAGTGCCCGTATAATAAATAATTTTATAATTAATCCTAATAAAATTTACTTTTTAATGATGTGGACAAATTTTAATAGCAGTGAATGTACATTTGAAAAACTAAAAAATGTTTGTAAAACTTTACAAAATAGAGATTTTATTTATCCATTAGCAATAAAAGGTGCTGGGTGCAGCGGTGATTAGTGTTTGATGATTATTTTAATCAAAAATCTACAACTAAATTAAGCAAATTTGGCAAATGCACAAATGCACATAATTACTAATAAAATTATTAAAATATCGCAATAAAAATAACTTTTTTAATTATAATTATGGATTTTTTACGCAAGTATACTTTATATACATAAAATTTTAAAAAATACCCTCGCATTATTTTTAATTGAATTTTTAACAAATATATTTGACAATTAAAGTATCTAAGTTCATTGATAAATATTTTAATAATTAATGCTAAAAAATAATATAAAAATTTTATTTCTAAAATTAATAATTTTTAATCTAAATTAATAATTTTAAATATTATTTCGAGTTTAAAATAAAAACTAAAATAGTTAAATTAAAAATTCTATTTGTAACATTATATTATATTTAAAAATGAATTTTTAATATTTGTTAAGCACACAAGTTATATAATCTAAATTATTTTTAAAATAAATAAAATTATAAACTTTATATATTAAATTTATTTTTTATTTAAAATTGGTTTAATTAAACAGCTAAATATAAAAATTGATTTATCATTAATTTTATTTATTATTTTCATACAAATTTAATAAAATGATTGAATATAATCTAAACATATTTTATTAATTTTTTTATTGCATAATTCCCTTGAAGTTTAGAACATGTTTTTTATTGTGAATTAGACTATTTTCTAGTACCGTAAATTATAATGATTTATAAATGACACTATATGTTATACATCAAAAATACATACAAGTTGTTAAATACGTAACATTAGAAAAATAAGATTGACAAAGAAATGTCTGAAACGACTATATGTCTCAAACAGTTTCGACGTGATTTACCGACGTGATTGAGAAAACAACGACATTATCCCTTGAGCAATGTTTGGAACAATGAGAAAGTATATTTAGACTAGCGTATTTAAAGCCAATTATCAAGAGGATAAAAACAATTATGATTATGACACCATACACAATCATTAATGGAAGAAATTTACAAAGAGAGGCAAAGTAACAATTAAATGGTTTTTAAAGTTTTAGAGGCTTGAAGAAAAAAACTGGATCGCTGACTGGAGACGGGCGGAGCCTCAACGTTGGGAGCTGCTAGATTTGGTGTGCGTGTATAACGAGAGACGGTGGGCGAGAGCCGTAAAATGAAAAACGGTATACGGGAGACGGGAGACGAAAAGCGAAAAACGGCAAAAATAGGTACGGGTGATAATGAGAAGAGCGGAACGGGTCAAAACGTATCAAGATTAGCGCCCGAGATTGACGAGTCGCTTAACCGGATCCAGATAGACGGAAAAACGTTGCAATATTAAGAATATTATTAATTAGTATATTATAAAAACAATTTCAAAGTTATTATTTTACCTTCAATTTGAATATAAAATAAAACTAAATAAATAGAAAACTTATTTTATAATATTTTTACATCAATAATAGCATAATTTTTTACATATATACATAATGAAATTTAATCAAAGTAATGTAGTCCTAAAAGATTCTTGCAATAAATTGTATGAAAAAATTTAAATATTAGAAGAAATTAAAAACCAAATTATTGTTTTTTAAAATAATTGTAAATATACACAAAATTTTGATTTTTGTTATGAAATAAATATTTTAATTGAAAAATTAAATGATTTAAACTTTAAATCTTTAAATTCTTTGTTTAATAACAACAATCAAGGTATTGATTTATAATAAAATTATATTTGTAATATAATATTTTTTAAATTAAATAATTAATTTTTTTTAATTTTAGATATCAAATTAGAACCAGATGAAACGACTCAATTTATCAAATTTGAATGTAAAAGTTGAGGAAAAATGTTTGAATCAAAATTTGATAAAAAAAATCATTTTTATTATTTGCATCAAAATATAGAATTTATTGTGTGTAGAAGTTGCAAAATAATTTTTAAAAATATAAATGAATTTTATATTTAGATAACAAGTTTTCACAATTCAATAATGTACAAAAACACAAATGATAGAACGATTTGTAACTTCTGTTTAAAATTATTTACGAATACATTAATTTTATTTAAACATATACGTATACATACAGGTGAGAAACCATATAAATGTAAACATTGTAAATATTGTACTCTTGATAGTTCTAGTTTAAATTAACATGCAAAAACGCATTTACACATCAAAATTTAATAAATATAATTGTAAAAATTGTAAATTATATTTTAAATCACAAAATGATTTAAACTTTAATATGATAAATTGTAAATAAAAAAATTATTTAATTGTTACATTAAAATTTTTACTGTAGTCATTTAAATTTTAAATGTTAATTTAAAAGTTTTACATTTTTACATTAATAACATATTTTATAATTTTAAATTTTGTTAAACTTTTAGTTTTTATTATATTTTATTAAAATATACATTTTCAATGTAACATTGTTATTTATAAAATATTTGCTGTATAGCTTATCTGGCTTTCGGCTATTTTCATAACTGTCTAGGCTGGCTCTCAGCTATTTCAATATTTTCTTATTACATTTAAGATGAGACAAAAATTAAATAAATATTTTTAAAAATATATATTTTAAAATATATTTGTTTTGTTTGTATGTTAATTTTAAAATATTTTTTATTTAAAACAAATTATAGGCCAAACTTATAATAAATTTAAAATGTTTGAAATATAATAATTTCATTTTGAATTTAATTTATGTTGTATTATCTATTTTATTACTTTTATAAAAATTAACATTTTATTTTTACAATTTTAAAGATAAATATTATTCGTTTATTGTAAATTTCCCTCTTTTCCCTTTAAGCTAAAATTTTAATATATTAAAAGTTGAATTTTTATTACATTGTTTTCGTTTCTTAAAAATTTAACATATTAATTAGGCAATAAATTTAATTTCGTTTTGAATTTTATAGTTTTTGTAAAAATTATTAAAATTGATTTGATTTTTAATAGTTAAGTGGAAAAAGTTAAATTAAAAACAAGTTTAAATACTTTCAAACAAAATTCTAAAAAGTTTTAGTTTAGTCTTGAATTTTATTTGATTAGAATAAGTCTGAAATTGTTTGTAATATTTGCTAAATTTTGATTACAATACCATCGATACAGTTTGCAAACAACAAATTGTATATAGTTTGAAAGCATTTAAAGGTAAGCTAAAAAATATTTGTTTAAAATAAAACAAAATTTTATTACTATTTTTGTGACTATTTTTAACATCTGTTTGAATTCAATTTCTCAAATATTTTTTTTTTCAAATAATTAGCGCTCACTTTTTGTCACCAAGCTAATATTTATAATCAGCACTATTTAAGAAAATATTATATTTTGTGTGAATTTATAAATAGCAATAATAATAATAATTTGATATATTTTTTTACAACACTTCAGTTCGGGTTTTATAATAATTTATAGCCATAGCTATGTCAGAGACAAAGTTTACGTCTTCTTCTAATTAGTGACAGAAAAACAGAATTTATTTCAATTCAAATCATTATTTTTTTGTTTTTATTTCTTCATAAAATAAATTTGACTTTAATTCAGGCATTTGTTACCAAAAATATATTTCTTTTTTACAAATAATTTGCTTAATATTAAAATTAATTTTTTTGGTTGAAAATTTATGCTTAATATACAAAAATATTAACAAGTTCATTAAATAAGAATTAAACTGAATTTTACAACTATTGTAATAATAACAATATTTTAAAAAATTAAATTAAAATTTTAGCATTTAAAAATAATACTTTAATTTAATATAACATACAAGTTTAAATAAGATAATTTGTTTAACAAGTAATACAATAATTAGATTTTTCTAAAATAAATTTTAAAATTTTTTAAAACACAATTACACTAAATCTGAATATAATTATATGAATAGTATTTACAATAAATTAAGATTACATTTGTTATGTCGTAAGTCCTTATTATAGTGTAGATTATACATCAGTTATATATTTAATTAATTAAAATAAAATTATATTCTTTTTATATTAAGTCTCAATAATGACTATAATATTTGTTAATCTTCTTTTCAAACAAATAAATTACAATTGAATTGTGATTAAGTGTAGTATAAGTATTGAGTAATAATCACAAACAGTACTATAAACTAAACAACTTGTTAGAATTGCTAATACAAAATAACATAGTTACAATATATCAATAAGATAAATAACCATGCTTACTTATTTTTGAGCACTAAATCCATCTTAAATTAAATGTATTTTTATGTTATTAAAACAAACTCAAAAATATTGAATTAAAATAATATAAATCAAAACTTAATCTATTGTCTGAATTGAAAACAAAAAAATTTAAGATTTTTTCTGATATAACAAAAAGTATATAAAAGATAACAATTAAGATATAATCAGACATTATATTCATATACTATATAAACATTGCATCTCTTAATGCGTTCTCATTAAAGCGAAAAAAAAATCTTATTTAAGAACAAATAGGATATAAAAAAAGTTATTTAACTAAAAGATTGAAAAAACCAATTCTTTATTACTTAATGTCATAATAAACTTAAAATACTGGAATTTTTATTCTTAATATTGTTATTATTATAATATATAAGAAAATGTATGTAAAAAGCAAGCAATAAATGTAATCTTTTTACATACATATTATTTTTGTTACTTATTTAACATATTTTGTGTCTAATTCACTGTTTGCTTAAGTAGTAATCAAAATATATACATAAAATTACTGTCAAATCTATTTATAGTAAACTCAATATTTTAAACTAATATGGTACTTAAGCAAAATTGGATTTCAAATTGACAATTTTCTAAAAATATGTTACTAATATGTACTTGGCATATTTTTGATATTAATGCATAAATTGTTCGTTTTATTAATTTATTGTATATCAAGTGTTTAAACTGATTTAGAGTACTTGATAACACAGTCTGTCTCTCATATAAGTTATTATGTTTTTTGTAGTTTTTTGATGTAATTCCCAATTGACAGACCATTGCAAACACAAACTTAAAGTGACAAGTTTAAGTGCACATATCCTTTAGTTTCTCTCTTATCTACTAGCACATTTTTCTCACATTTAATCTCTTACTGTATATATATTCTAATATATATCATTACAGCGCCTCTACCGGACACCACAATACTCGCCGCATACCAGTTCTTCTATACCTATGCCTGTGCGATAATCCAATGCCCATTATCGGTATACTGTACTATTGGTATTGCATATACCTAATTGCTTATTACTTTATATACAGTATATTATCTTAATTTTATTCAAAAAAAAAATTTTTTTTGTTATTTAAAATTTATTTATTTTAATAAAGAAATACTTTTAATCATTTTTGTTAAAAAAAAATTTTACAAGGTTTTATTGTTTTTTTTGTTTTTTTAATTTTATTGATTATAATTTCACTTAATGTACAAAGTTTTCGAAAAGAAAATTCATTTAATGTTTTAAGTTATCATAACTTATGGGAAATTATACTTAAAGTGATTTAACTTTTAAATTGAGGAAAATTTTCTTTTATATTAAAATTTTAAATGAATAGCAAAAAATGTTTAAACAAAATAAAAATAAAATGTTTCTCAAAAACTGTATAATATATTCAAAATATAAACATTGTTTAGAAAATATATTCAATTTCTATACATAAATATATTTTAGAGTAAAATAGTTTTAATAACAAAATTATTTAGTTTATTAATTTTTATAAATTCAACAAGAATAACAAACAATTAAGCAAAATATACGTTAGTTAAAAAGTTAATATATATTTTATTTTTTTATTAAAACATTAATTTAAAAATAATAAAATTAAAAAATATATTAAATATATTTAACAAAATTATATCTCCAAACAGAAATCTCGAGGGAAACAATCTGATGGTGATACGCAAGAACGATTTTGCCAAATTAACATACGTAAAATATTGTATGTAAATAAAACTTTATATAAAATATATTAAATTAAAACTTTAAAGCAGCATTAAAAAAATATAAAATAAATTTAACAAAAATATATCTCCAAACAGAAATCTCGAAAAGAATAATCTGACAGTCATACGCAAGGACGATTTTGCCAAGCTAACATACGTGAAAATATTGTAAGTGATTAAAATTTTTTACAAAAAAAGCAAATATTAAATAAAAACTTTAAAGCCACATTAAAAAAATTGCAAACATATTGCGCTAATTATTCAATTGCAAATAAATATATACATAAAGTGTTACTTGAAATACATAAATATTTAAAAAATATTTCGCTAATTATCACTCATTTGTTAAATATTTGCAGTATTTGACCTGAATTTTCAATGAGGAATAGTGTAGCCATAAATGGTTATGCTAGTTATTTTAAGTGTAGCTAGCGCATTTATTTGTTTGTATGTACAGATGCTGGTGTGAACTTGGTCCTGAAAATGTCTCAGCATCAATTTATTTCAATAAATAGCCCGAATAATCACAATTAATCATTTTATACCGAAAATAATGATATATTTACTGACATTTATTAAGACGAGTCATAAATACTTTTTTGAAAAGTTATTTATATTGTATTTTCTCGCATACATTTGCAGTGTCCATATAGAGTAAAACAGACCATATGCTCTTATACCCCTTTAATAATATTTATTTAGTTAATTTACAAATTATATCTAAAGTTTTGCTATTTTTAAACATTTATAGTAAAATTATTCTAAAAATAAAATTTTTTTATATCTTGCTCTATATGGGGAAGAGTAGTCATAGTACCCTCTTAGACAAACTTTTTAATAAACCCTTTTTATTTTATATCTATTTAAACTTTTTAATTAATTATTGAATTATTCAATAATAATTGTAATTTAAATTTTTTATAAA